>JASTWF010000173.1:0-28695 GCA_030390025.1 Squalus acanthias
GAGAGAGAGAGCGAGCGAGACGGAGAGAGAGAGCGAGCGAGACGGAGAGAGAGAGCGAGCGAGACGGAGAGAGAGAGCGAGCGAGACGGAGAGAGAGAGCGAGCGAGATGGAGAGAGAGAGCGAGCGAGAATCAGAGAGCCTGAGTTTCCAATGAGCTAACAGAGCGGCGGGGGAAGAAATGGGACAGGATGGTACCTGGGGCTTTCATGGCCTCTCTCTAAGCCACTGTTATCTTCGTCTTAAAGGATCCTCCGATATCTTCCACTCCTCCCCCATCCCACTCATTGGGGACCAGGACGAGATCGAGCCAGCATCTCCCCCCCGCTAACCCCTTCGACGCTGGCACGCCGAGCCTGGCACGGGTGCTGCGTGAAACAACCCCCTGACGCCGCCACTACCAGCGGGACTCACCACTGGCAAACCGCTGTCGTCATCGGGATCACTGTTATTCTCTTCCAGGCTTTGCGGTGGGACTGACTGACCTGCTTCACCCTTTGGTTTCCAAGAGTGAAAGAAATAAAAATGTGACAAGGTGTAAGCATCTCCTCCTCGCCCCTGTAGCGCCACCACTGGCGGGAGGGTGGAATTACCACGTGACGTGTTCACATATGCACTCCCCATTATAAATGTGGAAATCGGGATTTACATCGGAAGTGATACCAGGACAGAACTTATGACTAAAATGGGGGACTGAATTACGTCTTGTGTGCTTTGCTCCAGTTTCACCAGCTCTTAACATAAGAACCTAAGAAGCAGGGGCAGGAGTCGGCCATTCGGCCCCTCGAGCCTGCTCCTCCATTCGATCCCTCGAGCCTGCTCCTCCATTCGATAAGATCATGGCTGATCTTCGACCTCAACTCCACTTTCCCGCCCGATCCCCATATCCCTCGATTCCCCTCAAGTCCAAAAATCTATCGATCTCAGCCTTGAATAGACTCAACGGCTGAGCATCCACAGCCCTCTGGGGTAGAGAATTCCAAAGATTCACCGCCCTCTGAGTGAAGAAATTCCTCCTCATCTCAGTCCTAAATGGCCGACCCCTTATCCTGAGACTGTGACCCCTGGTTCTAGACTCTCCAGCCAGGGCAAACATCCTCTCAGCATCTACCTATAAGTACGGAAGAAATAGGAGCAGGAGTCGGCCATTTGGCCCTCGAGCCTGCTCCGCCATTCAATAAGATCATGACTGATCTGATCTTGGCCTCAACTCCACTTTCCCGCCCGCTCCCCATAACCCTTGATTCCCCTGTAGCTCAAAGGTCTGTCTATCTCAGCCTTGAATATATTCAATGACTCCGCCTCCACAGCTCTCTGGGGTAGAGAATTCCAAAGATTCACGACCCTCAGGGAAGAAATTCCTCCTCATCTCCGTTTTAAATGGGTGCCCCCTTATTCTGAAACTATGCCCCCGAGTTCTAGATTCCCCCACGCGGGGAAGCATCCTCTCTGCATCTACCCTGTCGAGCCCCCTCAGAATCTTATATGTTTCAATAAGATCACCTCTCATTCCTCTGAACTCCAATGAGTATAGGCCCAACCTGCTCAACCTTTCTTCATAAGACAACCCCCTTCATCTCAGGAATCAACCTCGTGAACCTTCTCTGCACTGCCTCCAATGCAAGTATCTCTCTCCTCATAGGACAACCCTCATCCCAGGTGAACCTTTGTTGCACTGCCTCCAAGGCAAGCATATCCTTCCTCAGATAAGGAGACCAAAACTGCACATCGACCCCTTCACCTGAAGACTACACTTGGTCTCATAGGAACAGCGAGACAAAAGAAAGACCGAGGTCCATCGAGTTTGCCCTCTACCATCCTGGTCGTCGCACGATACGAGGATAATGGAGTTGTTGACCAATCACAGCAATCGATCTCCATCGATTAATCTTCAACAGACCCAGACACAAGGCGAGGAAAACCCCCAGTGGTGGAGAGCTTTGGGAACCAGAGGTCCAGAGTCACCTGTTCCTCCCGAGCTCGCTACACTCCCCACACGTCATGGCTCACATTACTCAGAGACTGTTACCCCGAGATGATGTTTTCTGAAAGAAATCTCTCTAATTTACACGTGAATGAATCAACACTCACTGCCTCCATCGACTCCCGAGGGAGCCTGCTCCATAGATGGACCGCTCCCTCACTGGGATATTGTTCCAGCAGATCAGTATTGAAACATAGAAGATAGGAGCAGGAGTAGGCCATTCGGCCCCTCGAGCCTGCTCCGCCATTCGATGAGATCATGGCTGATCATCCAAACTCAGTACCCTGTCCCTGCCTTCTCCCCATATCCCTTGATACCTTTAGCTTTAAGAAATATATCTAACTCATTCTTGAATATATTTAATGACTTGGCCTCAACTACCTTCTGTGGTAGAGAATTCCACAGGTTCACCACTCTCTGGGTGAAGAAATTCTTCCTCATTTCTGTCCTAAATGGCTTACCCCTTATCCTTAGATTATGACCCCTGGTTCTGGACTCTCCGACCATCGGGAACATTCTTCCTGCATCTAGTTTGTCCAGACCTGTCAGAATTTTATAAGTTTCGATGAGATCCCCTCTCATTCTTCTATACTCCAGCGAGTATAAGCCCAATCGACCCAATCTCTCCTCATATGTCATTCCTGCCATCCCAGGTATCAGCCTGGTGAATCTTCGCTGAACTCCTTCCATGGCAAGGACATCCTTCCTCAGATAAGGCGACCAAAACTGCACACAGTACTCAAGGTGGGGTCTCATCAGTTCATTCCCCCCTCCACCCCTTGAAGCGCAGGCCGTATCCTCTGGGTCCAATGTGCTGGACAAGGTGAAACAGCTCGCCACGGTCTACACCATCAGAATCAAAAAACATCTCGACTGCCGGGGGACGTCATAGGAACAGGAGGAGGAGGCCACTCAGCCCCTCCAACCTGTTCCACCATTCAATGAGATCACGGCGGATCTGTATCTCAACTCCATCTACCACCTCAGCTCCATATTCCTTGATACCCTTACCCAACAAAAACTTGAAAGCTCCAATTGACCCCCAGCATCCACAGCTCTTTCGGGGAGAGTTCCAGATTTCCACCAGCCTTTGTGTGAAGAAGTGCTTCCTGACATCACCCCCTGAACGGCCTGGCTCTAATTTGAAGGTTCTGCCCCCTTGTTCTGGACTCCCCCCACCAGAGGAAATAGCTTCTCTCTCGATCGACCCTATCAACACCACAACGTCGACTGGTTCACAGGCAAAAATATCAACTTCTCAGAATAAATTGATCAGCCGATGATCTTATTACAATAATAAGGGGGTTGGGGGGGGTCACCAATGGTTAGGCTTCCTGCTTTAGAAGAGGTCTGACAGCAGGACGTCCCACTCCCCACCTCGCCCACTCAAATGGAAAGCAGGCCAAAGACAGGAACACGTTGGATCGACACCGTCCGCAGCGGAAGGACAGCGCATTGCCCAAGTCAGCTGCCGACTCTCCTGGTTACAGGCGAAGAAGCTCTCCTGGGCCGGCCTCCCGCCCTCCGCAAACTTCAGCTCATCCAAAACTCCTGCTGCCTCCGTGTCCTAACTCGCACCCAGTCCCGTTCACCACTCCTGTGCTCGCTGACCGACATTGGCTCCCGGTCCGGCAACGCCTCGATTTTAAAATTCTCATCCTTGTTTTCAAATCCCTCCGTGGCCTCGCCTCACTCACTATCTCTGTAACCTCCTACAACCCTCCGCGATCTCTGCGCTCCTCCAATTCCGGCCTCTGGCGCACCCCCCGATTTCCATCGCTCCACCATTGGCGACCGCGCCAGGGCCCCAAGCTCTGGAATTCCCCCCCTAAACCTCTCCACCTCTCTCTCTCCTCCTTTAAGACGCTCCTTAAAACCCACCTCTTTGACCAAGCTTTTGGTCACTAGTCTTAATATCTCATGTGGCTCGGTGTCTGATTTACGCTCCTGTGAGGTGCCTTGGGAGGTTTTAGTACGTCAAAGGCGCTGGATAAACACAAGTTGTTGGTGTTGAATCTCCTGCCTGCAGTGTTACAGTCTACTGCTCCGGGAGTTGGGAACTGCAACCCCCCACAACCCCAGCAGAGTCCGCCAAGATCCTCCCGGGTGACACGAGAGGTAGGGGCTGGCGCGACACGCCTCGCTTACCGCAGCAGGAGTGGAACGTCCATATCCAGGGTTCTGCTCCGGAGCCTCCCGTCTGATGATCCGAGAATTGGACGGGATTCCTGACGCTCGGACCTCTGGCTCCGCGGGTCTCTAGGAGGAGAGGAGGAGACAGCTCGTTTAATATCTACGCTGTGAGGGGAGAGTCGCACCGGAGGCACAGGCAGAAAAGTGTTAGCGGGTCTCACTCTCGCCTCCTCAGTCAGAAGGTCGTGGGTTCGAGCCCCCACTCCAGGGACTCGAGCCCCGTAATCCAGGCCGATACTCCCCCGGTGCCAGTACTGAGGGAGCGCCGCACTGTCGGAGGGGCGGGACTGAGGGAGTGCCGCACTGTCGGAGGGGCGGTACTGAGGGAGCGCCGCACTGTCGGAGGGGCGGTACTGAGGGAGCGCCGCACTGTCGGAGGGGCGGTACTGAGGGAGCACCGCACTGTCGGAGGGGCGGTACTGAGGGAGCGCCGCACTGTCGGAGGGGCGGTACTGAGGGAGCGCCGCACTGTCGGAGGGGCGGTACTGAGGGAGCGCCGCACTGTCGGAGGGGCGGTACTGAGGGAGCGCCGCACTGTCGGAGGGGCGGTACTGAGGGAGCGCCGCACTGTCGGAGGGGCGGTACTGAGGGAGCGCCGCACTGTCGGAGGGGCGGTACTGAGGGAGCGCCGCACTGTCGGAGGGGCAGTACTGACATTACAACAGTGATTACACTTCCAAAAAAAGTCCTTCATTGGCTGTGGAGCGCTTTGGGACTTCCTGAGGTGGTGAAAGGCGCTGGAGAAATGCAAGACTTTCTCTCTTGGTGCACCCACTGCTTTGTAAGCGGAGAGAGATGGGGGTCTGTTGCCCTGAACCCCTTACCTTGGGTGAGACGGGCTGTCGGTAGGTGCTTGCTGGCTCTGTGCGCTCTTCCTTGATCACGGGAGAGATAATCCGTCTGGAAACCTCATTCAAATCGGCTTCCTAAAAATAAAATAAGGAACATTTGGGGTCCGCTCTCTCCCTCACTATTCCCCCCGCCTCTGTCGTCAAGCTCCTGAATACACCGGCTCTTTACCGGAGGGTTGCTGAGGAAAAGTGTTCCAGCAACGTGTCCATGGGATCAAGTTTCAAACCTGGGCAGAGCGCAGCGAGTTTGTCCAACGGCTCAGCGCCGCGCCAATGCCGAGCCGGTCTGCTCACTGGGCTGGCGTCGGAGGTCGAGGGGTAGATTTTCAGCTCGCTGCCCGGGCGTAAATCCGGTTCTGCGCATCGGCCACGGGAGCAGAAATCATCGGAAGGTCGTGAGCTCGAGTCCCCACTCCACAGGCACGAGCCCCATAACCCAGGCCCGACTCTCCCCCCGGTGCCAGTACTGAGGGAGCGCCGCACTGTCGAAGGGGCGGTACTGAGGGAGCGCCGCACTGTCGGAGCGGCGGTACTGAGGGAGCGCCGCACTGTCGGAGGGGCGGTACTGAGGGAGCGCCGCACTGTCGGAGGGGCGGTACTGAGGGAGCGCCGCACTGTCGGAGGGGCGGTACTGAGGGAGCGCCGCACTGTCGAAGGGGCGGTACTGAGGGAGCGCCGCACTGTCGGAGGGGCGGTACTGAGGGAGCGCCGCACTGTCGGAGGGGTGGTACTGAGGGAGCGCCGCACTATCAGCTCAAGGTGGTCCAACTTTGACTTGAATGTAGGGGGTATGATTAAGAAGTTTGCAGAGGATACAAAAATTGGCCTAGTGGTTAATAATGAAGAAGAAGGCTGCAGACTGCAGGAAGATATCAATGGACTGGTCAGGTGGGCAGAACAGTGGCAAATGGAATTCAGTCTGGAAAAGTATGAGGTAATGCATTTGGGGAGGGCTAACAAAGCAAGGGAATACACAATAAATGGTAGGACACTGAGAAGTGCAAAGGACCAGAGGGACCTTGGAGTGCACGTCCACAGATCCCTGAAGGTAGCAGGACAGGTAGATAAGGTGGTTAAGAAGGCATACGGGATACTTGTATTCTATGCCTCGGCTAATAAAGGCAAGAGCAGGGAGGTTGTGCTTGAACTGTATAAAACACTAGTTAGGCCACAGCTGGAATACTGCGTGCAGTTCTGGTCGCCACATTACAGGAAGGATGTGATTGCATTAGAGGGGGTGCGGAGGGGATTTACGAGGATGTTGCCAGGGCTGGGGAATTTTAGCGATGAGGAAAGATCGGAGAGGCTGGGGTTGTTTTCTTTGGAACAGAGGAGGCTGAGGGGAGATTTAATTGAGGTGTATAAAATGATGAGGGGGCCTGGATAGAGTGGATAGGAAGGACCTATTTCCCTGAGCAGAGAGGTCAATAACCAGGGGGGCAGAGATTTAAAGTCATTGGGAGAAGGATTAGAGGGGAGTTGAGGAACTTTCTTCACCCAGAGGGTGGTGGGGGTCTGGAACTCACTGCCTGAAAGGGTGTTCGAGGCAGAAACCCTCATCACATTTAAAAAGTACTTGGATATGCACTCGAAGCGCCGTAACCTACAGGGCCATGGAGCAAGAGCTGGAAAGTGGGATTAGGCTGGATGGCTCTTTGTCGACCGGCACAGACACGATGGGCCGAATGGCCTCCTTCAGGGCTGTAAATATCTACGATTCTACGAACAGCCCCGACCCAACCAAACCATCGTCTGCGGAGCGCCGGTCTCTCGTCTGGCTTGTATTTGGGGTCCGGGGAGCGAGAAGTGCAACAGGAGGTCGCACAGTGGGGAATTCGCAGGCAAACTCGAATTTACGTACTCAGCATTTCCCCCAAAGCGCTTCGCAGCCGTTCAACCACTGTGTGCAGCGCAGTCACTCTTGCTCAGTCGGCGGATGGCCAATCCGCACATAGCAAGATCCCGCAGACAGCAATTGCCAAGTTAGTCTTGGCGGGGGTTTTTTATGTCTCCCCCCCCCGCCCCCCGTTTGGTGTTGGTTTGAGGGGTAACCGGGAAACACTCCACCACCCCTGCCCGCTCCTCTTCAAACAGCGGCTGTGGGATCTTCACCGCCCGCCCGAACGGCCCAAATAAAATGAACAGGGTAAGATATACCAGAGGCGTTCCAACGCAAACTGCAGACAGCCTTCAACGCACCAAGCACCTTTCACAAGGTTAAACACGGGGTGTGCGCAGGTCAGTGCGAGGCGGCGCAAAGTTCAATGGCATTGAGGAATGACGGGCTCGTCACCCAGCATCCATGGCAGCGGAGAAAGCGCTCGATCTATTGGGACTATTTCCAGGGGGGGGGGGGGGTTGCAAGAGCAGAGGGACCTGGGGGTGCATACACACCAATCCCTGAAGGTGGCAGGGCACGTTGATGAGGCGGTTAAGAAAGCGTATGGGATGTCCGGCATTGAATATGAAAACAAGGAAGCCATGCTAAGCCTCCACAAATCTGTTAGGCCCCAGGTAGAGTATTGTGACCAGTTCTGGGCATGGCACTGAAGAGGGTGCAGAGGGGATTGACCAGGATGGTACCAGGGATGAGGGACTTCAGTGATGTGGAGAGACTGGAGAAGCTGGGATTGTTCTCCTTAGAGCAGAGAAGGTTAAGGGGAGATTGACCAGAATGGTACCAGGGATGAGGGACTTCAGTGATGTGGAGAGACTGGAGAAGCTGGGATTGTTCTCCTTGGAGCAGAGAAGGTTAAGGGGAGATTGACCAGAATGGTACCAGGGATGAGGGACTTCAGTGATGTGGAGAGACTGGAGAAGCTGGGGTTGTTCTCCTTCGAGCAGAGAAGGTTAAGGGGAGACCTAATAGTGGTGTTCAAAATTATGAGGGGTTCAATAGAGCAAGGAGGGAGAAACTGTTTCCTCTGGAGGACACAGATTTAAAATAATTGGCAAAAGAACCAGAGGGGAGATGGGGAGTGACATGAATCTTGTCATTCATGTGGGAATGACTTATGAAGTAATACTGGACGGCCTGCTGGTGGCGCTGTCCAGGGAGAGTATAAATACTCGGGCACGGGCCCAGCTTGCTCAGGACATTCTTTAACAGGAACTAATAAGGACACAACTAGATCTCCATGTTGAAAAACAGTTGATTAAAGCTTTGTTTAACGCTTAGACCAAGTGCCTAGTAGTTTTCTTACGTCAGAGGGTCATGATCTGGAACGCACTGCCTGAAAGGAATCAGATTCCACGGGAACTTTCAAAAGTCAATTGGACGTGTACTTGAAGGGAACCAATTCGCATGGGCTGTGGGGAGAAAGCTGGGAGAGCGGGACTAAATTGGAGAGCTCTTTCAAAGAGCCGGCACAGGCAGGACGGGCTGTGTGGCCTCCTTCCTGCGCTGTGTGATTCTATCGCTGGGACTGAACGCTCGCTCGGCTCCATCCCAGGAACGCAGCGGCTTCTGTGCCGCTAATGGAAGCTGGGTAAAGAACACTCCACCATGGTGCTGAATTTTTAAACTGTTCAGACAGCGACCATTTGGAAAATGAGGCCACCTGCAGAACGGAAGGCCAGTCCCAGAGGTGGCTGTAATTTTACAGGCTTCACTGCACCGCCTGGGAGCGCTCGTTGCCAACGCTGGACGCCTGAAAACGTTCCGTCCCACTCCGCACCCCCACCCCTGCCAAACACGCGGAGTCGGTACCTCTGCAGGCAGGGCCGCTGGCTTCCTGCTGCTGTGCTTTTCCCTGCTGTCCCTCTGTCTGATCACAGGAGAAACCGATCGATGGGAGGCCAGGTCTGGTTTCCTGATCGTTCCCTGAAATACAACGACACAGAAGAGTCACAGAGAATTTACAACACAGAAACCCGCAGCCCGTATCAATCCCCAAACTAATCCCACTGCCCCGCTCTCTCCCCATAGCCCTGTATCAATCCCAAACTAATCCCACTGCCCCGCTCTCTCCCCATAGCCCTGTATCAATCCCCAAACTAATCCCACTGCTCCGCTCTCTCCCCGTAGCCCTGTATCAATCCCCAAACTAATCCCACTGCCCCGCTCTCTTCCCATAGCCCTGTATCAATCCCAAACTAACCCCACTGCCCCGCTCTCTCCCCATAGCCCTGTATCAATCCCCAAACTAATCCCACTGCCCCGCTCTCTCCCCATAGCCCTGTATCAATCCCCAAACTAATCCCACTGCCCCGCTCTCTCCCCATAGCCCTGTATCCATCTCAAACTAATCCCACTGCCCCGCTCTCTCCCCAAACTAACCCCACTGTCCCGCTCTCTCCCCATAGCCCTGTATCAATCCCCAAACTAACCCCACTGCCCCGCTCTCTCCCCATAGCCCTGTATCAATCCCCAAACTAATCCCACTGCCCCGCTCTCCCCATAGCCCTGTATCAATCCCAAACTAACCCCACTGCCCCGCTCTCTCCCCATAGCCCTGTATCAATCCCCAAACTAATCCCACTGCCCCGCTCTCTCCCCATAGCCCTGTATCAATCCCCAAACTAATCCCACTGCCCCGCTCTCCCCCCATAGCCCTGTATCAATCCCAAACTAATCCCACTGCCCCGCTCTCTCCCCATAGCCCTGTATCAATCCTTGTTCACTTCTAAGGAACGCTGCGTGGGGGAATAATTTAAGATGGCGGTATGAAGAAAACTCCCTCCCCCACAACACAATCTCCAAGGTTGACCGACGGAACGAGTTGATTCGAAATGACCAGTAATTACCGCTGTACTCGGGATGCGCTCAGGCTCGCGCTCCGGCGTGACCCTCTTCACCGTGACGGGTGCCGACTGGCTCGGAAGGGCCGCGGCTTCAACCGGCCGCCTCTGAGAGAACACGGGGTGAAGAGAAGAAGAAAGCAGTTCAGCATATACCGCAAGGGGAATAAGCATGGAAGCCTCCACCCGCCCCACCGAACCAAGGAATCTCAGGATAAGGGTGAGACTGGCATTGCCCACCCCACCCCAGGTGCCTGCCGAGAGGGGGGCAGCCGCGCTTGGGGACCACTGCAGTCGTTCGAGAGCGACGACCATCCAGCTTTGGACCAGTGGGTCTCACTCTCGTCTCAGAGTCAGAAGATCGTGGGTTGGAGCCCGCACTCCAGAGACTCGAGCCCCATAATCCAGGCCCGACACTCCCCCGGTGCCAGTACTGAGGGAGCGCCGCACTGTCGGAGGGGCTGTGCTGAGGGAGCGCCGCACTGTCGGAGGGGCGGTACTGAGGGAGCGCCGCACTGTCGGAGGGGCGGTACTGAGGGAGCGCCGCACTGTCGGAGGGGCGGTACTGAGGGAGCGCCGCACTGTCGGAGGGGCGGTACTGAGGGAGCGCCGCACTGTCCGAGGTGCCGTCTTTTGGGATGAGACGTTAAACCGAGGCTCCGTCTGCCCTCTCAGGTGGATGTAAAAGATCCCACGGCCACTATTGGAAGAAGAGCGGGGGGGGGGGGGGGGGGGGGGGAGTTCTCCCCGGTGTCCTGGGGCCAATATTTATCCCTCAACCAACATCACTAAAAAAACAGATGATCCGGTCATTATCACATTGCTGTTTGTGGGAGCTTGCTGTGCGCTAATTGACTGCTGCGTTTCCCACGCTACAGCAGTGACAACACTTCAAAATAAAAAGTTCTGCATTGGTTGTGAAGCGCTTTGGGACGTCCTGAGGTTGTGAAAGGCGCAGTAGAGATGCGACTCTTTCTTTTCACACTGTGTGGCCCGAGCGAGGGAAGCATGCAACACCGACAGTGCCCGCCCTCCTCACGCCGAGCCCTCCCGGGCTGCCCCTTACCCGCGCCTGCTCGCTGCTGCTGCTGCTGCTGAGCTGCCACTCCGAGGTCTCCCTGATCACTGACGGGCGGTCGTGGGCTTCAGACGACGAGGGTCCTTTGAGGAACGGCTTCTGTGGATGGAGGAGGAGGAGAAAGAGACTGGTTTGAACTGCGTTCTCGCTATCTTTTTGACCACATTGACGGAAGGGAGGGAGGTAAAGAGAAAAAGAACAAACTTGCACAACCTCAGGTCATCACAAAGTGCTTATGACAATATCCTATAATAACCCATACGAGAGCAGTAGGGATATGTGACAATATCCTGCAGGAGTTCCTCAGGGCAGGGTCCTAGGCCCAACCATCTGCAGCTGCTTCATCAATGACCTTCCCCCCAACATAAGGTCAGAAATGGGGATGTTCGCTGATGACTGCACAGTGTTCAGCGCCATTTGCAACTCCTCAGATAATGAAGCAGTCCAGGCCCGCATGCAGCAAGACCTGGACGACGTTCAGGCTTGGGCTGCTAAGTGGCAAGTTACATTCGTGCCACACAAGTGCCAGGCAATGACCATCTTGACCTTCAACGGCATTACCATCGCCGAATCCTCCACCATCAACATCCTGGGGGGTCACCATTGACCAGAAACTTAACTGGACCAGCCACATAAATACTGTGGCAACAAGAGTAGGTCAGAGGCTGGGTATTCTGAGGCGAGTGTCTCACCTCCTGACTCCCCAAAGCCTTTCCACCATCTACAAGGCACAAGTCAGGAGTGTGATGGAATACTCTCCACTTGCCTGGATGAGTTGCAGCTCCAACAACACTCAAGAAGCTCGACACCACCCAGGACAAAGCAGCCCGCTTGATCGGCACCCCATCCACCACCTTAAACAATCACTCCCTCCACCACTGGCGCTCCGTGGCTGCAGTGTGTACCATCTACAAGATGCACTGCAGCAACTCGCCAAGGCTTCTTCGGCAGCACCTCCCAAACCCGCGACCTCTACCACCTAGAAGGACATGGGCAGCAGGCGCATGGGAACACCACCACCTCCATGTTCACCTCCAAGTCACACACCATCCTGACTTGGAAATATATCGGCCGTTCCTTCATCGTCGCTGGGTCAAAATCCTGGAACTCCCTCCCTACCAGCACTGTGGGAGCACCTTCACCACACGGACTGCAGCGGTTCAAGAAGGAGGCTCACCACCACCTTCTCGAGGGCGATTAGGGATGGGCAATGAATGCTGGGCCTCGCCAGCGACTCCCACATGCTGTGAATGAATATTTTAAAAAAAATCCTACAATTCCTCCACATGAGGGCAATAGGGACACATGAAAATGTCTTACATAAACCCAACACACACAGGTGGAATAGCCATTCGTGATATATTAAGCTACCTCGGGATTAGTTGTCGGGGTTCAAGAGTGAGATCAGTCCCCGAGTGCTGGGACAAGCAGCAATCGGCGATGGGAAGATGCAAGAAAGGAATTGCACCGAGCGGGAACAGTGCTGCATGTAATGGATGATATCACTTTTTGACCAATTAAGATTACTGATCAGGTGTCTCTGTTTTGTGTGGAGTTTGCACATTCTCCCCGTGTCTGCGTGGGTTTCCTCCGGGTGCTCCGGTTTCCTTCCACAGTCCAAAAATGTGCGGGTTAGGTTGATTTGGCTATGATAAATTGACCCTTGGTGTTAGGGGGGGATTAAATATGTGGGGTTATGGGGATAGGATGGGATATGTTAGGGGGAATTAAATACGTGGGGTTACGGGGGTAGGGTGGGATATGTGTACTGTGGGGATTAAAGCAGGGACAGGGTACTGGATTTGGATGATCAGCCATGATCGTATTGAATGGTGGAGCAGGCTCGACGGGCTGAATGGCCTACTCCTGCTCCTAGATTCTATGTTTCTATGTTTTCCCTGCGCCTTGAACTTGCTGTAAGAGAAAGGATAAAGGACTATCCTCTACGTGTCAGGCACGGCTCAGTGAGTAGCACCCTCATCTCTGAGTCAGAAAGTTGTGGCTTCAAGTCCCACTCCAGAGACTTGAACACAAAGATCCAGGCTGACACGCCAGGGGCAGTACTGAGGGAGCGCCGCACTGTCGGAGGGGCTGTACTGAGGGAGCGCCGCACTGTCGGAGGGGCGGTACTGAGGGAGCGCCGCACTGTCGGAGGGGCAGTACTGAGGGAGCGCCGCACTGTCGGAGGGGCGGTACTGAGGGAGGGGTGGTACTGAGGGAGCGCCGCACTGTCGGAGGGGCGGTACTGAGGGAGCGCCGCACTGTCGGAGGGGCTGTACTGAGGGAGCGCCGCACTGTCGGAGGGGCGGTACTGAGGGAGCGCCGCACTGTCGGAGGGGCGGTACTGAGGGAGCGCCGCACTGTCGGAGGGGTGATACTGAGGGAGGGGTGGTACTGAGGGAGCGCCGCACTGTCGGAGGGGCGGTACTGAGGGAGCGCCGCACTGTCGGAGGGGCGGTACTGAGGGAGCGCCGCACTGTCGGAGGGGCGGTACTGAGGGGGGGCGGTACTGAGGGAGCGCCGGAGGGGCGGTGCTGAGGGAGTGAACTCACTGTGTAAAAAATCTTTTGCTCATGTCGCCTTTGGTTCTCCTGCCGATAACCTTACATGTGTGTCCTCTGGTTCTCGACCCTTCCGCCGACGGGAACAGTTTCTCTCTCTATCTGCTCTGTCTAGACCCCCTCAGGATTTTGAACACCAAAATCTACCAAATCTCCTCTCAACCTTCTCTGCTCTGAGGAGATTCTACTCAATCTCAAAATCACCAGGCGCGTCCAGGAATTGTGACAACTCGACCTCCAACTGCGAAAGCAAAATGAAAGCAGAAGCACCAGGTGTGTTGCGTTTACTCCCAGACACCTCGGTCCTCGAGGTCAGGAGTGGGGCCGCACCAACCAGAGGCATCTTTGAATTGGTTTAAATCTCCCAACACCGCTGTCTCCCAAGCTGTGACCTTGACAACGTGGGACTCCCATTGTTTCCCTTCTATGCTGGCTGCAGCCGCGGGCTGCTGAAAGCTGCCTTTCCGAGGACACACACGTTTAAAGGCACATCTTAGGGGAGATTCATTCTCCACACCGACTGCCATCTCGAAAGGAACCAGAGGGGGAGATGAGGAGAATTATTTTTTACGCAGCGAGTTGTTGCGATCTGGAACGGGCTGCCCGAAAGGGCGGTGGAAGCAGATTTAATTGTAACTTTCAATCGGGGAATTGGATAAATGCTTGAAGGGGGAACTCATTTGCAGGGCTGTGGGGAAATGCCAGGGGAGTGGGACTAATCGGACAGCTCTTTCAGAGAGCTGGCACTGACACGATGGGCTGAATGGCCTCCTTTCGCTCGGTCAGCTTCTGTGATTGATATGAGGGTACGGGAAAAGCCAATGGAGGGGGTCATTGCCTGGCACTTGTGTGGCGCGAATGTTACTTGCCACTTATCAGCCCAAGCCTGGATGCTGTCCCGGTCTCGTGGCATGCGGGCACGGGACCGCTTCATTATCCGAGGAGTTGCAAATGAAAGCAAATTGTGTGGAGGACGCAAAGAATCTCCAAAGGGATATGGATAGGCTAAGTGAGTGGGCAAAAATCTGGCAGATGGAGTTTAATGTGGGAAAGTGCGAGGTTATCCACTTTGGTAGGAAAAATAAAAAAGCAAATTATTATTTAAATGGGGAGAGATTACAAAATGCTGAGGTACAGAGGGATCTGGGGGTCCTTGTGCATGAATCACAAAAAGTTAGCATGCAGGTACAGCAAGTAATTAGGAAGGCAAATGGAGTGTTGGCCTTTCTTGAAAGGGAATGGAGTATAAAAGTAGGGAAGTCCTGCTACAACTGTACAGGGCGTTGGCGAGACCACACCTGGAGTACTGCGTACAGTTTTGGTCTCCTTATTTAAGGAACGATATACTTGCATTGGAGGCAGTTCAGAGAAGGTTCACTAGGTTGATTCCGGAGATGAGGGGGTTGTCTTATGAAGAAAGGTTGAGCAGGCTGGTCCTATACTCATTGGAGTTTAGAAGAATGAGAGGGGATCTTATTGAAACATATAAGATTCTGAGGGGGATTGACAGGGTAGATGCAGAGAGGATGTTTCCCCTCGTGGGGGAATCTAGAACTAGGGGGCATAATTTCAGAATAAGGGGGCACCCATTTAAATCGGAAATGAGGAGGAATTTCTTCTCTCAGAGGGTCGTGAATCTTTGGAATTCTCTGCCCCAGAGAGCCGTGGAGGCTGGGTCAGTGAATACATTTAAGGTGGCGATAGACAGATTTTTGAACGATAAGGGAGTCGAGGGTTATGGGCAGCGGGCAGGGAAGTGGAGTTGAGGCCAAGATCAGATCAGCCATGATCTTATTGAATGGCAGAGCAGGCTCGAGGGGCCGAATGACCGACTCCTGCTCCTACGTCTTATGCTCGCTGAGCACTGTGCAATCTTGTAATCTCTTCACCAGCTTTCATTCTCGGGATGTGGGCGTCGCTGACAATCACGGCATCGATGAGCCCATCCCATTCCGAGAGTGTGTCACACATAGGCCCAGACCGGGTAAGGATGACATCGGTGAACCAGTCGGGTTGTCACGATACTCCGACAACTTCACCAGCACTTTTTCCGAGCCCGGATTTTTATTTCCAGATTCTTTCTTAAACCGAATTGAAATCATCAATCTGCCCCGGGTGGGGATTTGAACTTGTGTTAAACCACTACGCTACCATTCTCAGTCACTGGGCGTGTGTGCGCTTGCGCCTGCGTTGGCGTGGGAGTTCAGCTGCGATGTGCCACACGGTTGAATAGCCCACCAACATTCACCTGCCCGGGTTCACACATGAAGGAAGGGGCCTCTTCGCACCCACACGCGGGCCTTGCGTTACTTTTTTTTAAATTTATTCGTTCACGCCCCGCCCCTAATTAACATTCGAGAAGGTGGCGGTGACCCGCCTTCTTGAACCGCTGCAGTCCGTGTGGTGATGAGTGCAGTTAAGAGTCAACCACATTGCTGTGGTCACATATAGGCCAGACCGGGTAAGGATGGTAGATTTCCTTCCTTAAAAAGGACATTGGTGAACCAGATGGGTTTTGAATGACAATCCGGTAGTTTCACGGTCTGATAACTCGCTTTGTATTCCAGATTTATTTAATTAAACTGAATTTAAATTCCCCAGCTGTTGTGGCGGGATTCGAACTCACTCCTCCGTGCCCTTCAAGGCAGTCCAGTCACAGAACCACTGCGCCACCGTTCCCTGCACTCCCTCCCCCCTGGAGTAACTGCGCTCAGTTCTGGGGCCCCGCACCTCAGGAAGAACCGGGATCTTGGGTTCACGCTACATGTAACCCCACCTGACGTAGAGTCATCCAGACTCGAGTCGTCGTTGGCTTGTTCACAGATGTGATTTCCAGTAAAAAAGTAAAAAGTTTAAAGTTTATGGTTTTCCATACAGACTGCAGCCTCTGCCACATTAGACCCCCTGTGACCCCACCTCATTGTCTTAGTTGTATCTTGCTATGTCTTTGATATTATGGCCCGAAAATTAGACCTAATACGCGAGAGTACGCACTGTGTACTCTCGCGTATTAGGTCCCGAATTGCCGGTTTCCTGCATGCACTGCGCATGCGCGGGAAACCGGCACTTCGTGTATTGCAAAGGGGGCGGTTCCTAAGTGAACCGCGTGCGCACTACAGGTTGCGCGCACGCAGCACACTTAGTTTTTTTTTCAGGTTTGAACGCGCAGGTAAGTGGTGAAGATTTTACACATAAAGAAAGCAGGCGTAGGACCCCCTTTTAACAAGTTAAGTAGTTAATTAAGTGTTATTTTAAATTTTTTTCAACAGGTTTATCTTTTTTTAGAGACTTTAAAGAAAGGTAAGTTTATTTTTATAACTTTTAAAAAGATTTTAAATTTTTTCAAAAATTTAATTTTTTGTTTAAAGTGGTTAATTTATTTAACTATAGTCATTTTATTAATGTGATGGCTTTTTTTTTTAATTTAATTGAGGTTTAGCTGTTCTTTTGGGGGCTTGTAGTATTCATAGCTTTGACAGCCCTTGCTGTCAAAACTATGAATGAAAGATGGTGTGCTGCCATTGGCTCTAACTGAATCACGTGATCCCAGAGCTCGCACGAACTAATTGCGCCTCTGGGACACGCAAGCACTGCACGCTGGCAACAGGGAGAGGCCCTGAAACTAAAGTTCGTGTGGGCCCGAAACAAAAAGGTAGGCGCGGAGTGCGATATCGCGGGAAATCCTTACCCCCGCGGGAACCATCGATGTTTAATTTCTGGGCCAATGTCTTCCTGACTGACCTGATTGTTTCTCTGCCGAGGTGTGACAAAAGGCAGTCAGAAAGATTAACTGTAGTCGTCTGACATTGTACGCTGCACAGGCATTGTTCTCTGTCTATATATGCTGTGCCGATTTGTATTCCTTCACTTCACCTGACGAAGGAGCAGCAGCTCCGAAAGCTTGTGATTTCAAATAAAACTGTTGGGACTATAACCTGGTGTTGTGCGACTTCTCACTCAGGAAGAATGTGCTGGCCTCGCAGATTGACCAGAACGATACCCGGGGGGGGGGCTAAAAGGGTTAAATGAGGAAGACATGTTCAATAAATTAGGCTTGAATTCCCTTGAATACAGAAGCTTAAGGGGTGATCTAACCCAGGCGTTGAAAGTGATTAAATAAGGTTTGATGGGGTGGATCGAGAGAAACTATTTCCTCTGGTGGTGGGGGGGGGGGGGGGGAAGAGTCCAGAACAAGTGGGTATAACCTTCCTTTGATGTCATGTCTTCCTGACTGACCTGGTTGGATTTGATTGCCGTGATTGTCTCTCTGCCGAGGTGTGATAAAGGGCAGTTAGGAGGATTAACTGTAGTCATCTGGCATTGTTCTCTGCACAGGCATTGTTCTCTGTCTATATATGCTGTATATATCTCCGCATCATGTATATATGCGGTGCCCATTTGTATTTCTTCACTTCACCTTGGAAGGAGCAGCCGCTCCGAAAGCTTGTGATTTCAGATAAAACTGTTGGACTATAACCTGGTGTTGTGCGACTTCTCACTTTTTTCCTACATTACAACAGCGACAACAGTTCAAAAAGTACTTAATTGGCTGCCAAGTGCTTTGGGACATCCTGTGGTCGGGAAAAGGGGCTGGAGAAATGCAAATCGGAGCCAAGGCCGTTCAGGGGGTGATGTCAGGAAGCACTTCTTCACACAAAGGCTGATGGAAATCTGGAAAACTCTCCCCCCAAAAAGCTGACGAGGCTGGGGGTCAATTGAAGCTTTCAATACCGAGATGGATAGATTTTTTTTTTTGTTGGGGTGTCGGGGATGGGGAAAAATTGGGGTCGAGGGGCAGATCAGCGGAGCTGGCTCGAGGGGGGGCTGAACGGCGGCCTCCTGTTCCAGGGCTGCCTTTGGCTTTCCCCGTCCCGACGGTCCAGAATTCTTTCTGTCTTGAAGGGCAGGGCAGACAGCACAGTGCGGGACGCAGCCGAGATTGACGGTGCGAGGATTGCTTGGACATGTGGGCTGAGTCGTGCCTGGGAGCACGGGCGCCTGTGTGTTTAAACAAACGCGCTTACCATCACAGACAGGAACTTCTTGAGGTTGAAAGCTTGCTCCGGCGCTGCCGGTTTGATCTCCGGGGACCTGCAGGGACTGTTCTCCTCTGCGGCACTGCCCTGCACCAGGGGGAACAAAGGAACCTTTGAGAAGCAGGACGGCACGGACCATCAATGACATCAAAAGGGCCAAGAAATAGACAGGCAAGGCAGTGTTAGACAGCAGTGCAGCACCGGGCAACTGAGTAACAGCCTTGGAGCAAGGCAAAGCAACAAGGAGTCAGAATGTGTGGGCGAGAGGGGGCGGGGGAGCAAGACAATGAGTGAGTGAGAGAGACAGAGAGAGAGAGAGAGAGACACAGAGAGAGACAGACACAGAGAGAGACAGAGAGAGAGAGAGACAGAGAGAGAGAGAGACAGAGACAGAGAGAGACAGAGAGAGAGAGAGACAGAGAGAGAGAGAGACAGAGACAGAGAGAGACAGAGAGAGAGAGAGACAGAGAGAGAGAGAGACAGAGAGAGAGAGAGACAGAGAGAGAGAGAGACAGAGAGAGAGACACAAAGAGAGAGAGAGACAGACAGAGAGAGAGACAGAGAGAGAGACAGAGAGAGAGACAGAGACAGAGACAGAGACAGAGACAGAGAGAGAGAGAGAGAGAGACAGAGAGAGAGAGAGACAGAGAGAGACACAGAGAGACACAGAGAGACAGCGCCAGAGCGATAAAACACATGCTGAACAACAGCAAGAGACGGGACAAAGAGCAGTGAGCGCAGCAACATCGATCGCTTACCTCGGGCGGGCTGGAGCTGACCACCTCCCCCGCCGTCTCCCCCCTGTTCTCCGGTGACTCGGCGAGAGCCCGCGAGGATTCCACAGCCTCAGCAGCAGCAGCCGCCGCCACCTGTTGAGAGACAGCAGGAAGCCCGATCAGTACGTTGGGGTGAGCGCCAGCCCCTCTCCCTCCAGCATCCCCCACATACCTCCCCGCCACTGCTGGAGTCACTTACTTCGAGAAGATACCCACCCCACCCCCCAAACCCCATATCACTGCTCGAGGATGCGACCCGCCCTCCGGTGCCTCACCCATTCATCACGTGGCAGCCAATGCGAGTGGGCTCTTCGGCCAAGGGAGGCATCACGGCCAAGCCCCATTCACTCCTGGACTCCAGTGGGAGTCGCTGGATACCGAATCTGCAGCAGGAAGCCCTGGCTGACAACTTTGCCCCCTGCCCTGGTCCAGATACGATGGAGACGAATGCTAGCCCCACCCCACAACTGCGATCAGCTAACAACACAGACCAAAGGGATTGAAAAGAGGGCCTTCCTAGTTTGTAGGCTTCTCAAGGCCAAGGGGAGCCTAGGGTAAGCAGGAGGGTGGTGGGGGGGGGGGGGGGGGGGGGGGGGGGGGGGGAGAATGTCATCAGCGTAACAATCGGAAAAACAAACAGAGGGGAAAGAATATGCGCGCACGTAAAGGCAGGCTCGGGCCGAGCCACCATCTCATCCCAAGGCCAAATAGCCGCCGGACTCGCCACTGGGTGAACGGGCCCCGTGGGCACGCGGCCGCTGACAGACCCACCAGACCGGGGGCCAGGCGGGAACGGGAGACACCTGGAGGATGGGGCGAGAGGTTGAGTGGGAACCAGTGGGGAGGTGGTGGGCCCCCCGTTACTTAAATGGGATGCCATTTGTTTTTGGTTGAATGCATAAAACGCCACAGAATTTACAGCACAGAAACAGGCCGTTCGGCCCCTCTGCTCCGTGCCGGTGTTTCTGCTCCACACCAGCCTCCTCACCCCCCCTCTTCATCTCACCCCATCACCATATCCTTCGATTCCTTTCTCCCTCATGTGTTTATCCAGCTTCCCCCTTAAATACATCGACGCTATTCGCCTCAACCACTCCCTGTGGGAGCGAGTTCCACATTCTCACCACTCTCTGGGGAAAGAAGTTTCTCCTGAATTCCCGATTGCATTTAAGAACATAAGAACATAAGAAATAGGAGCAGGAATAGGCCACTTGGCACCTCGAGCCTGCTCCGCCATTCAATAAGATCACGGCTGATCTTGGGCTCAAAGCCCGCTCCCCATAACCCTTCACTCCCTTATCTTGTAAAAATCTGTCTATCTCCACCTTAAATGTATTTACTGACCCAGCCTCCAAAGATGTGTGGGTTAGGTTGATTTGGCTATGATAAATTGACCCTTAGTGTTAGGGGGGATTAAATACGTGGGGTTACGGGGATAGGGTGGGATATGTGTCGGTGCAGGCTCGATGGGCTGAAATGGCCTCTATCTGCACTGTGGGGATTCTGTGATTCCACGGCTCTCTGAGGCAGAGAATTCTTCACGACTCTCAGAGAAGAAATTCCTCCTCATCTCAGTTCTAAAAGGGCGACCCCTTATTAGTGACGATCTTATATTGATGGCCCCTAGTTCTGGTCTTTCCCCACAAGTGGAAACATCTTCTCTACGTCTACCCTATCGAAACTCCTTCATAATTTTAAAGACCTCTATCAGGTCACTCCTCGGCCTTCTCTATTCTAGAGAAAAGAGCCCCAGCCTGTTCCATCTTTCCTGATCAGTTCTTTGCAAATCTGCTTTGCCCTTTCCCCAGTGCCTCGATTATCCTTTTTGCGGTGTGCAGTACGTACCCGGATCTCCTCAGCGGGCTCTGCGGACTCCGAATGTCCCTCGCCCCCGGGCTCTGCCGACTCCGAACGGCCCTCGCCCTCGCCCCCGGCCTCCGCGGCCTGAGCAGACGACTGCCAGATCTTCCTCTTCCTGGCCGCCTGGATGACTCGCGCCACCTTGCGGCTGGCAAAGGCATTCTCCTTCCAGCGCCGGCGCCCGCTCCTGTAGCCCGGCTCCTTCCAGTCCGGCCACTGGCCCTGTCCCAACAGTTCCCGAGGGAGCAGCCGCTTCTGTGTATACATATATATAAAGCAAACCAACACGGAGACAGATAAATGACACACATCCATTCCCCAACAGGTAAATCGACCCAGGGGATGAGGGACTTCAGTGATGTGGAGAGACTGGAGAAGCTGGGGTTGTTCGCCTTAGAGCAGAGAAGGTTAAGGGGAGATTGACCAGAATGGTACCAGGGATGAGGGACTTCAGTGATGTGGAGAGACTGGAGAAGCTGGGATTGTTCTCCTTAGAGCAGAGAAGGTTAAGGGGAGATTGACCAGAATGGTACCAGGGATGAGGGACTTCAGTGATGCGGAGAGACTGGAGAAGCTGGGGTTGTTCTCCTTAGAGCAGAGAAGGTTATGGGAAGATATAACAGAGGTGTTGAAAATTATGGGGGGTTTTGATAGAGTAAATGAGGAGAAACTGTTTCCAGTGGCAGGAGGGTGGGTAACCAGAGGACACAGATTGAAGATAATTGGTAAAAGAACCAGAGGGGGGAGATGTGGAGATAATATTTTACGCAGCGAGTTGTTGTGATCTGGAATGCGCTGCCTGAAAGGGCGGTGGGAGCAGATTCAATAATTACTTTCAAAAGGGGAATTGGAGAAATACTTGAAGGGGAAAAAAACTTGCAGGGTTATTGGGGCAGAGCGAGGGGAGAATAAATGAGATCTCGGGGGCCACAGTTACAGGGAGTCTGGAATCATGCTGATCCGGGGGGCAGGGGTTTACATTTGCACCGACACAGATTTGGAAAGTATTTTAGCAAGATCCTGCCCGAGAGTGAAGTTTATTTATAGCCCAGGGGCCAATCAAAAATGAAGTGCTCCCTCTGCAGGTAAATATATTTGTACCCGGCTCAGTGTGTGGATTAACCGATCGTTCAGAGCAACATTGGGGGGACACGGTTCTTTGTCCTTACTGCCCGCCGCCGGTTCAGGGTGCAAAAGTCTTTTCTCGTTTACCAAATATCCCCGCAACAGCCCTTTTAGAAAACCACGGCGTTTAACATTCGTGACTCTTAATCAGGACCCCCCCCCCCTTCAAACCAGAACATAAGAAACAGGAGTCGGCCAATCGGCCCCTCGAGCCTGCTCCGCCATTCAATAAGATCGTGGCTGATCCAATCTTGGCCTCAACACCACTTTCCCGCTCTCTCCCCATACCCCTTGACTCCCTTGTAGTTCAAATGTCTGTCAATCTCCGCCTTGAATATATTCAATGACTCCGCCTCCACAGCTCTCTGGGGTCGAGAATTCCAAAGATTCACGACCCTCTGAGAGAAGAAATTCCTCCTCATCGCCGTCTTAAATGGGCGACCCCTTTATTCTGAAACTATGCCCCCTAGTTCTAGATACCCCCAGGAGGGGAAACATCCTCTCTGCATCTACCCTGTCAAGCCCCCTCAGAATCTTATATGTTTCAATAAGATCACCTCTCATTCTTCTAAACTCCAATGAGTATAGGCCCAACCTGCTCAACCTTTCCTCATAAGACAACCCCCTCATCTCTGGAATTAACCTCGTGAACCTTCTCTGAACTGCCTCCAATGCAAGTATATCCTTCCTTAAATACGGAGACCAAAACTGTACGCAGCACTCCAGGTGTGGTCTCACCAGCGCCCTGTACAGTTGCATCAAAACATCCCTACTTTTATACTCCAACCCCCTTGCAATAAAGGCCAAGATTCCATTACCTTCCTAATTACTTGCTGTACCCGCATGCTAACTTTTTGTGTTTCATGTACTAGGATCCCCAGATCCCTTTGTACCGCAGCATTTTGTAGTCTCACTCCATTTAAATAATAATTTGCTTTTTCATTCTTCCTTCCAAAGTGGATAACCTCGCATTTTCCCACATTATACTCCATCTGCCAAATTTTTGCCCACTCACTTAACCTATCTCTATCCCTTTGCAGACTCTTTGGGCTGGATTTTGATACTGGGGCGGGTTGGGGTCGTGTCATCAGCATTTCGTGTTATCCACCCGACTGCGATTGGATGTGGATGAATGATGCAATTTTCACTTAATTGGGCAATTGAGTTCCAGCATGTGGGAACCCATGAACCAATTAGTGGTTTCAGTCTGAAAGTCGCCTCTGATGATGTCATCATTGCTGCTGCATTGCAGGTCAGAGACTGCCTGGTCTCAGAGATTGCCTGGCCTTTGCTGTGAGAGGACCTGGCTGCAGAATCAACAGCATCTCAGAGAGAGAGAGAGAGAGAGAGACACAGAGAGAGAGAGAGACAGACAGAGAGACAGAATTTTTTTCCCCATCCAGGTCCTCCAAAGGCCCCGGCAGTCTCCGAAGACATTCAATGCAGCAGCATCAGAGGCGACTTTCAGACCTAATACTACTACTACCTTCATCACATCTCTGTTGTAATAGTGGACCTGCAGCTGATAGTCAGCTATCCACTTGTGCTCCCGCCAGGTTTCACTGGCGTGTTTCACATCAGGCGTGCTTCACGTCGGAAAAGGGTTAAACTAGCTAAAACATTTCAAAATGGCATTACAGAGCCAATTTAGGGCTTGTTAAGGGCTTTAATGGCCTCTCCCGCCTCTTGGAGGCGGGACAGAGTTGGGAACACCGCACACGATTTTATCAAAATTGCGTGGAGGCGGGTTGGAGTCGGGACCCCCGAATCTGCAACTTTAACCCCCCACACGCCTCCAAACCCGACTCCACGGGTCATTGAAAATCCAGCCCTTTGTGTCTTCCTCATATCTTGCTAACCCACCTATCTTTGTATCATCAGCAAATTTGGCTACAGTACACTCCGTCCCTTCATCCAAGTCATTAATATAGATTGTAAATAGTTGAGGCCCCAGCACTGATCCCTGTGGCACCCCACTACAGTAGTTACTGATTGCCAACCGTAAAATGACCCATTTATCCCGACTCTCTGTTTTCTGTTAGTGAGCCAATCCCCTATCCATGCCAAAATATTACCCCCAACGATGGGTTGCCCCTTCTCGAATTCTCGCGCTTAAATGTGCAGGGCTACGGGGAAAGAGCAGGGGGGGGGGAGGAGTGTGGGACTGATTGGAGAGCTGGTTCAAAGAGCCGGCACAGGCACGATGGGCCGAATGACCTCCCCCTGCGCGGTACGATGCTGACGGGAAGGTCTAGCCGCGCGGGTTTGACCACGGACGGAGAGAAGAGGGGGAATTCAGGGAGATGCTTACAGATGCGAAGCGCAAGCACTGCTTCCAACGACACTTCTGCCTCAGCGTGTTGGAGCCGCCGAACTTGGCCTTGTCCTTGCAGAAGTCGCACGCCCCGCAGTCCATCGGCCGCAGGCAGGCCTCGCACTCCCCACAGCTGCGGTTGTTGCGTCTGCTCCGGCTGTTCTTCAGCTGCACGGAGGAGGAGGAGGAGAGGGAAGACGTGAGTCTGGAGCTCGCCACCGCGCACGGGTCAACGTGCCGCAGAAGCTTTGAGGGGGGGGGGGGGGAGACGGGGACGACAGGCAGGCAACACAAAAAGCGCATGCAGGCAGCTCAGACGAGCGCGATGGTTAGAGGGACCGGAGGCGAGTTCCAAATAGTAGGCTGAGCAGGACAGAGAGAAGAGGGGCGAGAGCGAGAGATGGAGCAAGAGCGCGACAGGAGGGGTGGCGGGGGTAGACGAGAGAAAGATAAAGAGCGCGCCAGAGAAAGCACAAGCCAAAAATGCAAGGGGTGGGGGGTGGGAAACGAGAGAGGTGTGACTGAGTGACACGGGGTAGTTATCTGAATGAGCTTTCATCTGGTGCCGACACGACTGCTTTCTCGAGAAATGCGCATTTGAAAGCCGCAGCTCCCCATGGCTTCATTAGTATCGGACGGGGAAGGTCAGAGCGGGAAGGATGGGGCAGATTGAAATCCAGAAGAGATGCTAGTTTGGAAGGCGAGAGACGGGCAGTCGGGGGCCCCGAGCCCCCACCGCCACCATTCCCGGTCACAGCCAGTAGTGTGTGTGTGAGTGTGGGATTCATTCTCTATCTGTCGGGGCCGGAGCCCTCCTGGTCAGGGTGGGTGGTGGGTGGGGGAAGAGGGGTGAGAGGAGGGGGCGGGAGAGAAAGAGCGCACAAAAGAGAAAGCCAAAAATGAGAGGGGGGAGAGAGAGAGAGAGAGAGGTGTGACTGACACGGGGCTGTTATCTCAATGAACAGGCGAGTGCTTTTACCTGGTGCCGACACAATTGCTTTCTCAAGAAATGCGCATTTGAAAGCCATGGCTCCCCCATGGCTTCATTCATCATTGGATGGGGAATGTCAGAACGAGAGGGGTGGGGAAATTCAGATGTTCGTTTGCCATCTCCCACAAAGGAAGGCAAGAGACGGGCAAGTAAAGGCCCGAGCCCCCCTGCCGGTCCCGGCCGGAGCCCCCTGCCGCCTCCAGTCCCGGCCGGTACCCGCACTCACAGCCAGTGGCCTCCAGCAACAGTCGTCACCGCTCTCTCCTCAGCCACACACCTACGGCGACAACCGCGTCAACAGCCACCGTCTCCTCCAGGCGCAGCTCTGGAGAAAGAGGCACGCTCAGCACGATGGGAACTGCCTGGCTGCGGCGGGCGGGGCCAGCCCGCGGCCAGGCTACCCGGTGCCTCAACGACTGCCGACAGGCTGGACCCGAAGCCAGACAGGGCTGGGGGAAAGGCAGCGAGCGGAGGGGACGCAGATTAGTTCCCAGTCGACACGGTCGGCAGCAGGTTCTGGTATTCTGGGACGTGTCTCAGTCGAGGAGAAGCACACAAGAGTCTCATCTGTTCCGCAGGGGCTGGGAGTATCCTGGGAGCGGTCCCCAGGACATTAAACCCCCCGCGGGTCCATAGTGTGTGTGCGGTCCCGGCAAAGCAGCCGTTTCTTGCCCTGCTTCAGTGGCTCTTACAGACGAACCTCGACCCAGTCCAGCGTCAGAAGCCCAGACCAGCGCCGCGCAACTACTGGCTGCTCCTGTCCGACGCGCGTCCAGCGTCAGAAGCCCAGACCAGCGCCGCGCAACTACTGGCTGCTCCTGTCCGACGCGCGTCCAGCTCGCAACGGAGTTAGGACGACCGCAAACTCGGGTCGCCACCCCTCGGAGAGGACGGCCTTGGAGCCTCCCAGAACTAAAGACTAATCTCCAGGGCGTTGCGGCGGTTCAAGAAAATTGCGCTTTAAAAAAAAAAAACAATTTCTTTCAACATTTGTGTTTACGAGTTGTAAAAATATTGGTGATGGAGGCCGGGAAGGGGGGGAAGGAGGCTTTTTGCCAAGAATCATCAAATCGGTTAATGAAGAGTCCTTTCAATTTCCGATTCACCGTGGGAAGTTGGTGCGCCACACGGATGGACATGTCGGGGGTCCAATAGGGCTGGCAGTCATGTGGTGAAACCTCCGAGAATATGACCACCCTAACCCCGCACCGAACCCTATTCCACCTCGGACTTTCGGGACCGACAGACGTCCGCCGCGTCGGACCTTGGGCTGGACTGAAACACGGCCCCCCGTCTCCCGGACCCTGGCCTTCCATGAACCCCGCGTGGCCCCCCCCCCGCGGTGGTCAACACGGACCCTCCCCTGTCACGCTCAAGAGACACACACACACACACGCTCTCTGGCAGGTGGACAGCAGCAGCAGCAGCAATGCGAAGGGAGAGATGCGATGGAAATGGAGACAGAGTGAAGGCATGACACACACAGCTCAGTCTAGGTAAACGCACCAGCCACTCACCGCTGGATTGACAGAGTAGGGAGGTTTGGTGACTCAATGTGCAGCCACGTGCAGTTGTAATTTAGTCGTGGCTCAATTAGCGAGCCAAACATTACAGTGAAAATGTTACACTTGGCTCAGGATTTCCGTACAATGGGACGGAATGGGAAGGGGTAGGGTCCATTGGGATTCTGTACAGTGGGAGTGAATGGGAAGGGGTTGGGTCCATTGGGATTCTGTACAGTGGGAGTGAATGGGAAGGGGTTGGGTCCATTGGGATTCTATACAATGGGAGTGAATGGGAAGGGGTTGGGTCCATTGGGATTCCAAACAATGGGAGTGAATGAGAAGGGGTTGGGTCCATTGGGATTGTGTACAGTGGGAGTGAATGGGAAGGGGTTGGGTCCATTGGGATTGTGTACAATGGGAGTGAATGGGAAGGGGTTGGGTCCACTGGGATTGTGTACAGTGGGAGTTAATGGGAAGGGGTTGGGTCCATTGGGATTCTGCACAATGGGTTGAATGGGAAGGGGTTGTGTCCATTGGGATTTTGTACAATGAGAGTGAATGGGAAGGCGTTGGGTCCATTGGGATTGTGTACAATGGGAAGGCGTTGGATCCATTGGGATTTTGTACAATGGGAGTGAATGGGAAGGGGTTGGATCCATTGGGATTTTGTACAATGAGAGTGAATGGGAAGGCGTTGGATCCATTGGGATTCTGGACAATGGGAGTGAATGGGAAGGGGTTGGGTCCATTGGGATTGTGTACAGTGGGAGTGAATGGGAAGGGGTTGGTTCCATTGGGAATGTGTACAGTGGGAGTGAATGGGAAGGAGTTGGTTCCATTGGGAATGTGTACAGTGGGAGTGAATGGGAAGGGGTTGGGTCCATTGGGATTCTGTACAGTGGGAGTGAATGGGAAGGGGTTGGATCCATTGGGATTCTGTACAGTGGGAGTGAATGGGAAGGGGTTGGGTCCATTGGGATTCTGTACAGTGGGAGTGAATGGGAAGGGGTTGGTTCCATTGGGAATGTGTACAGTGGGAGTGAATGGGAAGGGGTTGGGCCCATTGGGTATCTGTACAATGGGAAGGGGGTGTCCATCGTCGCTCTATGCTGAGACGTGGTATGCGTGTATCTAGATTTGGCTCGCGTCCTAGAATCAACACAGAAGCAATGAGCTAACACACAGCCAGCAGCCTGAGCATGCAAGCACAGGAAAGGGATGGAAAGGGAAGAAGGTGGGAGGGGAAGAAACCAAAAAGGGGGAGAAATTTCAACTCACTAGAAACTCAGAATTAATATTATAATAATAAACAAAATCTTCGGACACAAATATTGGCACCGGAGTGAACTGAAAGACAAAGAGAAAGTCACGTGGGTTACAACACAGCAGCAATGGGCAACATGGAGACCCAGCCAGTCAGAGCGCTAGATAAAGATGGTCAGCTGACCGAACCATGGGCAGGTGACCACAATCTTACCACAAGATACAAGTGACCAAAGCTCAAGGCAGCTGGTAACCCGACTAACCTACTGAAAGCTACAGGCTCAAACTGCTGAACGCGATACCAAAGCTGGGAGGCAAAAGTTGCGGGGCGTTGCCAACTCAACTCTTAAAAATGTTCTTCTGAAGGAACAGTGGGACATGCTTCCTTGTCGGCCTGGTAGCGCAAGGGCCGGTGAAGTA
>JASTWF010000173.1:28895-87665 GCA_030390025.1 Squalus acanthias
GCAGCGACATGTCACATATAATCGGCAAGTGCAAAATAAAACAATGCAAAATAGTAACTGCATCAATAAGTACAAACTAATCATTACAAGATATAAATGTAAACACAACAGAAACAATGGCACAACGTGAAATAAGTGCAAAAGATATAAATGCAAATACAACAACTAAACTGGGACAACTGCACAACTAATTGCAACAGAAAGAATCACACATCAATATGAAATAAGCGCAAAAGATATCAATGCAAATACGACAGAAAAACCTGGAACAACTGCAGAGCAATACGAATGGAGCAACTGCACAGCAGCAAGGGCAAACTAAATGCAAAGATATGAATGCAATCGCAACGAGACAGGGAACAATTCCACAGCAATAAGCGCAAACTAATGGCAAAGATGCAACAGAAAGAATAGCACATCAATAGGCAATAAGTGCAAGAGATACCAATGCGAACACGACAACTGAGCTGGAACAACTGCACAGCAATAAGTGCAAACTAAACGCAAAGAGACAAATGCAAATACGACAGGGGAGGGGGATTAAAAAAAACTGGCGACAATCGCACAGGAATAGGAAATAAGCGCAAACTAATCATGGCAAAAGATACCAATGCAAATACAACAGAAAAAACTGCAACAGCTCCACAGCAATAAGTGCAAACTAAACGCAAAGAGGCAAATGCGACAGTGGGAGGGGGGGACTGGGATCAATCGCACAGCAATAGGAAACAAGCGCAAACTAACAATTGCAAAAGATGCAAATGCGAGGGGGTGGGGGGAGAAACACTGGGAACAATCGCACAGCAATATGAAACAAGCTAATCATTTGCAAAAGGTGCAAATGCAATAGAGGGGGGAGGGGAAACTGGGGAAACAACTGCACGGCAACGAGCGCAAACTAATCGTTTGCAAAAGGCACCCGGTGCAAAGACGCTAACAAATTAAGAGATGAGGGAGAAAGTGACGCCGATGCAAAGTGGGAAAGATTGCAAACTAACTAATGCAATGAATGGAGGAGGAGGCCGGATGCACTCGGGGCTGGGGGGTTTGGCGGTGGGGTGGGAGGGGGTGTTGTTTTTTTTGCACCGAGGGGGTCCGCTCTCACTCTGGGAGAGCGATCGCCGGATCCGGGGTCCCGGGCGCTTGCTTGCTCACCTGGCAACGGCCGCCTTCCCTTTCGCTTCGCTCCTTTTTCGCTTGGCTTCGGCTCACATGGCGGCTCCGCCTCCCTCCTGCGATTCTCCGCCCCACGCCGGTTCCGCCGTTTTTCCCCAAACCACGCCAGGCGCACAGCCGCCGCCACCTCCTTCTTTCTCCTCACACCGACCGTCCGTTCAACGGACCGACCAACCGCTCGCCTCGCACTCTCTCTCCGTACGCAAGGCACGCCCACTGGGCGCAAAGGTACGTCACCGCGCAACCGCGACGTCAACGGAGCGGCGGGTGGGTTTGGGGAGGGAAAGGGGAGGCCGGGGCTGTCAATCATGAGGGTTGCTAAGAGAGGTGGGGCTAGATAGGGACTGGCTCCTCCCACACATGGACAGGGAGTGAAGGCGGGCTGTCAATCATTGGGTTGCTTAGAGGGGCGGGGCTAGATAGGGGCGTGGTTCCTCCCACACACACACACACATGGGTTGGGAGTGAAGGCGGGCTGTCAATCATTGGGGTTGGTAAGGGGGCGGGGCTAGATAGGGAATGGCTCCTCCCACATCCACGCACACATGGACAGGGAGTGAAGGTGAGCTGTCAATCATCTGGGTTGCGAAGGGGGGCGGGGCTAGATAGGGGAGTGGCTCCTCCCACACCCCCCGCACGCACACACACACACACAGTGAAGGCGGCCTGTCAATCATTTGGTTGCTAAGGGGGGCGGGGCTAGAGCCGCAGGGCGCCGCTGGAGGGCGCTAGACTGCCGCCCGCGGCGTTGCTCCCCACTCACACCTCCATCCCAGCGTGACAGCCCAAGACGTGACGGGGAGCGGCTGTGACAGTCAGGCCAGAAGTGTCGAAATATTTTTTTAAACTCCACCAAGCCCGGGCACCGGCAGCACACGGGCCAAGGATGCACCCCTCCCCCGCCAGTATCGTAGCACGGCACGGAAGGAGGCCATTCGGCCTGTTGAGTCTGCGCCAGCTCTTTACAAGAGTGATCCAGTCAGTGCCGCTCGCCACCCTCGACCCCCCCCACCCCGCCCTGCTCTTTCCCCATATCCCTGCACAGTTTTTCTCTTTCAAGTGTTTATCCGATTCCCTTCTGAAAGCTATTATTAGATATGTTTCCACCACCCAGCAGTGGACTAACCCACAACCAATGCTCTCAGTAACTCTAGACCGGGATAAAAATCCATAGCATAGGCGTGAGGTTGTCATCAGACCCATGGAGTGTCAGCCGTGGCTCAGTGGGTCTTACTCTCATCTCTGAGTCACAAGGTTGTGGGTTCGAGCCCCCACTCCAGAGACTTGAGTACAAAATCTAGGCTGACAGTCCAGCGCAGTACTGAGGGAGTGCTGCACTGTCGGAGGGGCAGTACTGAGGGGGCACAGCACTGTTGGAGGGGCAATACTGAGGGGGCACTGCACTGTCGGTGGGACAGTACTGAGGGAGCGCCGCACTATTGGAGGGGCAGTACCGAGGGAGAGCCGCACTGTCGGAGGGGCAGTAATGAGGGAGAGCTGCACTGTCGGAGGGGCAGTACTGAGGGAGAGCCGTACTGTCGGAGGGGTGGTACTGAGGGAGAGCCGCACTGTCGGTGGGACAGTACTGAGGGAGCGCTGCACTGTCGGAGTGGCAGTACTGAGGGAGTGCCGCACAGTTGGAGGGGCGGTACTGAGGGAGCGATGCACTGTCGGAGTGGCAGTACTGAGGGAGTGCCGCACAGTTGGAGGGGCGGTACTGAGGGAGCGACGCACTGTCAGAGGTGCCGTACTGAGGGAGTGTCGCACAGTTGGAGGGGCAGTACTGAGGGGGCACAGCACTGTTGGAGGGGCAGTACTGAGGGAGTGCTGCACTGTCGGAGGTGCCGCCTTTCAGATGAGATGTTAAACCCAAGGCCCCCATCTGCCCTCTCAGGTGGATGTAAAAGATCCCACGGCCACTATTGGAAGAAGAGAAGGGGGGAGTTCTCCCTGGTGTCCAAGCCAATATTTATCCCTCAACCGAGAGATGATCTGGGTCATTATCACATTGCTGTTTGTGGGAGCTTGCTGTGCGCAAATTGGCGGCCACGTTTCCTACATTACAACAGTGACCACACTTCAAGAAAAAGTCCTTCATTGGTGAAGGAATGTTTCCCTTGGCGGGTGAGAACAGAACTAGAGGGCATAATTTAAGGATAAGGGCTAAACCATTTAGGACAGAAATGAGGGGGAATTTCTTCACTCAGAGGGTGGTGAACCTGTGGAACTCATTGCCACAGAGGGCAGTGTACGCCAGCTCATTAAATATATTTAAGAGGGAATTAGATATATTTCTACAGGCAAAAGGGGTTAAGGGTTACGGAGAGAAGGCGGGGACGGGATACTGAATTGGAGGATCAGCCATGATCTCATTAAATGGCGGAGCAGGCTCGAAGGGCCGGATGGCCTACTCCTGCTCCTATCTTCTATGTATTTCTATGAAACACGAATATCTCCCACCATTCAGTGACCAAGGAAGTAAAGCAGCCACAACAATCTCGCCTTTCGGCTTGACCATTTCCCCAACAAACGCAGAGGAAGGTAAAGTTCACATGCACTCGTCGTGTGAGGTCACAGGTCCAAGGACGCTGTCTGTTCGTCGTTGATCTGAAAGAAAGACTCGCATTTCTCTGGCGCCTTTCACCACCTCAGGATGTCCACAAAGCGCTTCACAGCCAATGAAGTACTTTTAATTGAAGTGTGGTCACTGTTGTAATGTGGGAAACGCAGCAGCCAATTTGCGCACAGCAAGCTCCCACAAACAGCACTATGATAACGACCAGATCATCTGTTTTAGTGATGTTGGTTGAAGGATAAATATCGGCCCGAGGACACCGGAGAGAGCTCCCCCCCTGCTCTTCTTCCAATAGTGGCCGTGGGATCTTTTACATCCACCTGAAGCCTCGATTTAATGTCTCCTTCTGAAAGACGGCCCCTCCAACAGTGCGGCGCTCCCTCAGTACCGCCCCTCCAACAGTGCGGCGCTCCCTCAGCACTGCCCCGCCGACAGTGCGGCGCTCCCTCAGTACCGCGCCTCCCACAGTACCGCCCCTCCCACAGTACCGCCCCTCCCTCAGCATCGCCCCACCGACAGTGCGGCGCTCCTTCAGCACCGCCCCTCCGACAGTGCGGCGCTCCCTCAGCACCGCCCCTCCGACAGTGCGGCGCTCCCTCAGTACCGCCCCTCCCCAGTGCGGCGCTCCCTCAGTACTGCTCCTCCGACAGTGCGGCGCTCCCTCAGTACTGCCCCTCCGACAGTGCGGCGCTCCCTCAGACAATGCGGTACTCCCTCAGTACTGCCCCTCCGACAGTTCGGCGCTCCCTCAGCACTGCCCCTCCGACAGTGCGGCGTTCCTTCAGTACCGCCCCTCCGACAGTGCAGTGCTCCCTCAGCACTGCCCCTCCGACAGTGCGGCGTTCCCTCAGCACTGCCCCTCCGACAGTGCGGCGTTCCCTCAGCACTGCCCCTCCAACAGTGCAGCGCTCCCTCAGTACCGCCCCTCCGACAGTGCGGCGCTCCCTCAGTACCGCCCCTCCGACAGTGCGGCGCTCCCTCAGCACCGCCCCTCCGACAGTGCGGCGCTCCCTCAGCACCGCCCCTCCGACAGTGCGGCGCTCCCTCAGCACCGCCCCCTCCGACAGTGCGGCGCTCCCTCAGCACCGCCCCTCCGACAGTGCGGCGCTCCCTCAGCACCGCCCCTCCGACAGTGCGGCGCTCCCTCAGCACCGCCCCTCTGACAGTGCGGCGCTCCCTCAGCACCGCCCCTCCGACAGTGCGGCGCTCCCTCAGCACCGCCCCTCCGACAGTGCGGCGCTCCCTCAGTACTGCACTGGAATATCAGCCCAGATTTTTGTGCTCAAATCTCTGGAGTGGGACTTGAACCCACAACCTTCGCACTCAGAGGTGAAGTGTGCTACCCACTGAGCCACAGCTGACACTAAGACATTTGCTGATCAGAAGTGGCAATGAGCCAAAGTTGGATTCTCAATTAGCTACACGTGGCTAGTGGCTAATGGGTTGGACAACACGGACGTTAACCACCTTATCAATCACTCATGCATTACAGGAGCCAAGGCCAGCACGCCAGTTTAAAGTCCATCTGCCACTTTTAAAATTGAAGGTATATCGTAATATTGCCCAATCTTCAAGGCGGGTCGTGTTCTCAGTTGCTTTGAAAGGAAGCCTCTTTGCAGCCTCATCCCCACCTCTGTGCTCCGTGAATTAGAATCACAGAATGATACAGCACAGGAGGAGGCCGCTCGGCCCATCGTGCCTGTGCCGGCTCTTTGAACGAGCTCTCCAATCAGTCCCACTCCCCCCCTGCTCTTTCCCCACAGCCCGGCACATTTTCCCCCTTCAAGTATTTATCCAATTCCCCTTTTGAAAGTTACTATTGAATCTGCTCCCACCGCCCTTTCAGGCAGCGCGTTCCAGATCACAACAACACGCTGCGTAAAAACATTCTCCTCATCTCCCCCTCTGGTTCTTTTACCGATTATCTTCAATCTGTGTCCTCTGGTTACCCACCCTCCTGCCACTGGAAACAGTTTCTCCTTATTTACTCCATCAAAACCCTTCATGATTTTGAAGCTGCAATTCTATAAGTACGTTTATGCGGGAGCTAAATTAATGGGCTTAATTTTTTTTTTATTCGTTCATGGGATGTGGGCGTCGCTGGCAAAGCCAGCATTTATTGCCCATCCCTAATTGCCCTTGAGAAGGTGGTGGTGAGCCGCCATCTTGAACCGCTGCAGTCCGTGTGGTGAAGGTACTCCCACAATGCTGTTAGGGAGGGAGTTCCAGGATTTTGACCCAGCGACGATGAAGGAACGGTCGATATATTTCCAAGTCAGGATGGTGTGTGACTTGGAGGGGAACTTGGAGGTGGTGGTGTTCCCATGCGCCTGCTGCCCTTGTCCTTCTAGGTGGAAGAGGTCGCGGGTTTGGGAGGTGCTGCCGAAGAAGCCTTGGCGAGTTGCTGCAGTGCATCTTGTCGATGGTGCACACTGCAGCCACGGTGCGCCGGTGGTGGAGGGAGTGAATGTTTAAGGTGGTGGATGGGGTGCCGATCAAGCGGGCTGCTTTGTCCTGGATGGTGACGAGCTTCTTGAGTGTTGTTGGAGCTGCAACTCATCCAGGCAAGTGGAGAGTATTCCATCACATTCCTTACTTGTGCCTTGTAGATGGTGGAAAGGCTTTAGGAAGTCAGGAGGTGAGACACTCGCTGCAGAACACCCAGCCTCTGACTGACCTGCTCTTGTAGCCACAGTAATTACTATGCGTGCATTTAATCATGTAATTAATTTTACCTCCTTTTCTTATGAAGCCTGGATATGAGTAAATAAGAAGAAATTGTTTCCATTGGCAGGAGGGTCAGTAACCAGAGGACACAGATTGAAGATAATCGGTAAAAGAACCAGAGGGGGAGATGAGGAGAATGTTTTTAACGCAGCGAGTTGTTGTGATCTGGAATGCGCTGCCTGAAAGGGCGGTGGGAGCAGATTCAATAGGAACCCGAAATGAGCTCCCGACCACATATCCGCAGCATAACAAAGACCGCCTACTTCCACCTCCGTAACATCGCCCGTCTCCGCCCTTGCCTCAGCTCATCCGCTGCTGAAACCCTCATCCATGTCTTTGTTACCTTGGGCAACACGGTGGCATAGTGGTTAGCACTGGTGCCTCACAGCGCCAGGGACCCGGGTTCGAATCTGGCCTCGGGTGACTGTCTGTGTGGAGTTTGCACATTCTCCCCGTGTCTGCGTGGGTTTCCTCCGGGTGCTCCGGTTTCCTCCCACAGTCCAAAAATGTGCGGGTTAGGTTGATTTGGCTATGATAAATTTACCCTTAGTGTTAGGGGGGATTAAATATGTGGGGTTACGGGGATAGGATAGGAAGGGATATGTTAGGGGGAATTAAATATGTGGGGTTACGGGGATAGGGTGGGATATGTTTCGGTGCAGGCTCGATGGGGATTCTGTGTGAGAAAGCAGGGACAGGGTACTGGATTTGGATGATCAGCCATGATCGTATTGAATGGTGGAGCAGGCTCGACGGGCCGAATGGCCTACTCCTGCTCCTAGTTTCTATGTTTCTATGTTTACCTCTAGACTCGACTATTCCAACGCACTCCTGGCCGGCCTCCCACCTTCCACCCTCCGTAACCATCAGCTCATCTAAAACTCGGCTGCCCCCCGTGTCCTAACTCACACCGAGTCCCATTCACCAATCACCCCTGTGCTCGCTGACCTACATTGGCTCTCGGTTAAGCAGCGCCTCGATTTCAAAATTCTCATCCTTGTTTTCAAATCCCTCCGTGTCCTTCACCCCTCTCCCTATCTCTGTAACTTCCTCCAGCCCCTACAACACCCCCCCCCCCGCCCGAGACATCTGCACTCCTCCAATTCTGGCCTCTCGCGCATCCCCCGATTTCCATCACTCCACCATTGGCGACCGCGCCTGGGCCCCCGAGCTCTGGAATTCCCTCCCTAAACCTCTCCGCCTCTTCCTCCTCTTTTAAGACGCTTCTTAAAACCTACCTCTTTGAGCAAGCTTTTGGTCATCTGTCCTAATATCTCCTTATGTGGCTCGGTGTCTGATTTACGCTCCTGTGAAGCGCCCTGGGACGTTTTACTACGTTAAAGGCGCCGGATAAATACAGGTTAATGTTGTCGAGGAAGATGGTAGTGAAGATATTCCCGACTGTGTGGCACTGAGGGGAGGGTCGTCCTGGACTTGGGGAGGGGTGCGGTTGCGTCGGTACCTGGGACCGCCAAGCCCATCGGCAGTATTTGGCTCCCCTCTCCTCCCCCACCTCGCGAAGTGAAATTGCAATGAAACGAGAGGATTCAAATGAACAGGTAATGACACATAGCACAACAGCGAAGCGTTGCACCTCCAACAAGTGCATGCGACAGGCAGAGGTAGATGCACGCAACAAAACAGTGCAACAGTGACCACACGTCAAAAGCACGTCATTGGCTGAGAAGCGCTTTGGGACAGCCTGAAGTGGTGAAAGGCCCTGCGAGAAATGCCAGTCCTTTTCTTTCTTGAGATGCACACAGGCAAAGCAGACACGTCGTGTTGGGTCAAATCAATTTACGACAAAACGAAGGGATGGGTGGGTGAGGGAGCGACGGATTGAACGATGTGTGGATGGGCTGATTTGATGAATGAATCAGCGCTTGAACGCAGGGGAGTGATTAATGGCGACACACAACGCGCTTTAGTGCAGTAGGCTGGTACAGAGTGCAGCTCAGCACCATGTTCAGCACTCCTGTCATAGAGGCACAGAAGGAGCCCATTCGGCCCATCATCTGCACAAATACAGCAACTGGTGTTTATCCAGCGCCTTTGATGTAGTAAACCATCCCAATGTGCTTCAAAGCAGCGTAATTCAGACAAAATCCAACACCGAGCCACATAAGGAGATACTGGGACAGGTGACCAAAAGCTGGGTCAAAGAGGTCGGTTTTAAGGAGCGTCTTAAAGGAGGAGAGAGAGGCGGAGAGGTTCAGGGAGGGATTCCAGAGCTCGGGGGCCCAGGCGGCTGAAGGCACGGCCGCCAATGGTGGAGCGATGGAAATTGGGGGGATGCACGAGAGGCCAGAATTGGAGGAGCGCAGAGATCTCGGGGGGTTGTCGGGCTGGAGGAGGTTACAGAGATAGGGAGGGGGCGAGGCCATGGAGGGATTTGAACCCCACTCCAGAGACTCGAGCACAAAATCCAGGCCGACACTCCGAGTGCCAGTACTGAAAGGAGTGTCGCACTGTCGGAGAGGCAGTACTGAGGGAGCGCCGCACTATCAGAGGTGCAGTACTGAGGGAGCACCGCACTGTCGGAGGGGCGGTACTGAGGGAGTGCCGCACTGTCGGAGGGGCGGTACTGAGGGAGTGCCGCACTGTCGGAGGGGCGGTACTGAGGGAGCACCGCACTGTCGGAGGGGCGGTACTGAGGGAGTGCCGCACTGTCGGAGGGGCGGTACTGAGGGAGCGCCGCACTGTCGGAGGGGCGGTACTGAGGGAGCGCCGCACTGTCGGAGGGGCGGTACTGAGGGAGCGCCGCACTGTCGGAGGGGCGGTACTGAGGGAGCGCCGCACTGTCGGAGGGGCGGTACTGAGGGAGCGCCGCACTGTCGGAGGGGCGGTACTGAGGGAGCGCCGCACTATCAGAGGTGCAGTACTGAGGGAGCGCCGCACTGTCGGAGGGGCGGTACTGAGGGGGCGCCGCACTGTCGGAGGGGCGGTACTGAGGGAGCGCCGCACTGTCGGAGGGGCGGTACTGAGGGAGCGCCGCACTGTCGGAGGGGCGGTACTGAGGGAGCGCCGCACTGTCGGAGGGGCGGTACTGAGGGAGCGCCGCACTGTCGGAGATGTCGTCTTTCGGGATGAGACATTAAACCCGAGGCCCCTGTCTGCCCTCTCGGGTGGGACGTAAATGATTCCACGGCCACTATTGGAAGAAGAGCAGGGGGGAGTTCTGGGGCTAATATTTATCCCTCAACATCACTAAAAAACCAATGATCCGGTCATTATCACATTGCTGTTTGTGGGAGCTTGCTGTGCGCAAATTGTCTGCCGTGTTTCCTACATTACAACAGTGACCACACTTCAAAAAAAAGTACTTCATTGGCTGTGAAGCGCTTTGGGACGTCCTGAGGTGGTGAAAGGTGCTGGAGAAATGTGAATCTTTCTTTTACGGGCAGCAGATTTAATGTGGAATTCCTTATACAGACAAAAGGAATTCCGTAAATAAAGGTTACCCAAGGCTGAGGGAATGTTCGAGGTCAGGATCACTGTGGACCAACCTGCTGGCAAGCTGCCCAACTGGCATGAGTTAAAATCTCCAATATGACCCTGGTACATTGCCCATGGTGCTTAGAACACCGGGTTATTTTTATATATATGTGGCAACACGGGCTGGGAGAAAGACGTTGAAAACCAGCTCCCCGGGGCCACCTAGAGGCCAGTGCCTGCAACTACACCGTGACGGTTGACATGGAATAAATTGAATGGGGAATGAGGACGGAAAAGTGTGACCAAAAATGGTTCCAACAGGAAGCAGTGTTTGTAGAGAGGAAGCACCCACACTACACAGGATCTTCATTATATAGAGACAGATAGATAGAGAGAGCCAGAGAGAGAGAGAGATAGAGAGATAGATAGATAGATAGATAGACAGATAGATAGAGAAAGATAGAGCGAGAGATAGAGATAGATAGATAGAGAGATGGAGTGATAGATAGAGAGAGAGATAGAGAGAGATATATATATAGAGAGAGAGATAGAGAGAGAGATAGGGAGATAGATAGATAGATAGAGAGAGCCAGAGAGAGAGATAGAGAGATGGAGATAGATGGATAGATAGATAGATAGAGACAGAGACAGATAGATAGATAGATAGAGAGAGATAGATAGATAGAGACAGAAATAGATAGAGACAGAGTTAGAGAGAGAGTTAGATAGAGAGATAGATAGATAGAGAGAGAGAGAGAGATATAGAGAGAGATAGATAGAGAGATAGATAGAGACAGAGAGATAGAGATAGAGATAGAGATATAGATAGATAGAGAGATAGACAGCGATAGATAGATAGATAGATAGATAGATAGCGACCCAGAGAGAGAGAGAGAGAGACAGAGAGATCGAGAGACAGAGAGAGAAACAGAGAGTTAGCTAGAGACAGTGAGAGAGAGAGACACAGAGAGATAGAGACAGAAATAGATAGATAGAGAGAGATAGACAGTGTAAGCAAGGATTAATTTGCTCAAAAACTTAACATTTAGAACTAACTAACTTAGTTGACAGCTAATGTGCAGAGAACGGCAAAGTCAGCAATCTGTATCCCGTCACTGAAGCCGGAACACACCTCAGCGACAACGCTGGGAAGACGGGAGCTGATCAGAAACAAGGGAAGCAATGGTGGTAGCCGCTGATTGGATTCGGCTGCGTGTCGTTGCGTTTTCTGCTGTTTAAAGGACCAGCGCTCAGGCTGTTGAGCGCAGGAGAATTTCGAGGGGAGAGGTGAAGCATCGAAGTGGAAGGGAATAGACCGAGCGTGTAAGACTTGGATCCAGGATGGAGCAGGTGATATACCTTCTGCTTGGTTCTGTAAACTATCGCTCATGTACTGCAATGTGTTAAGTTTTACAAAAAGTATCATTGTATTCAATTGGAGTTGAGTCAGATTCCCTACAATAGGGAGATCCTTGTGGGTACGGTAGTGTAGTGCTTATGTTACTGGACGAATAATCTGGAGACGCGATTTCAAATCTCACCGGGGCAGTGCGTGAAGAAGAAGAAGACTCCCATTTCTCCGGCGCCTTTCACGACCACCGGATGTCTCAAAGCGCTTTACAGCCAATGAAGTACTTTTTGAAGTGTGGTCACTGTTGTAATGTGGGAAACGCAGCAGCCGATTTGCGCACAGCAAGCTCCCACAAACAGCAATGTGATAATGACCCAGATCATCTGTTTTTGTTATGTTGGTTGAGGGATAAATATTGGCCCCAGGACGCCTGGGGAGAACTCCCCTACTCTTCTTCAAAATAGTGCCCGTGGGATCTTTTATGTCCACCTGAGAGGGGAGACGAGGCCTCGGTTTAACGTCTCATCCCTCAGTACCGCCCCTCCGACAGTGCGGCGCTCCCTCAGTACCGCCCCTCCGACAGTGCGGCGCTCCCTCAGTACCGCCCCTCCGACAGTGCGGCGCTCCCTCAGTACCGCCCATCCGACAGTGCGGCGCTCCCTCAGTACTGCCCCTCCGACAGTGCGCCGCTCCCTCAGTACCGGCGCTCCCTCAGTACCGCCCCTCCGACAGTGCGGCGCTCCCTCAGTACCGCCCCTCCGACAGTGCGGCGCTCCCTCAGTACCGCCCCTCCGACAGTGCGGCGCTCCCTCAGTACTGCACTGGAGCATCAGCCTAGCTTTGTGTGCTCGAGTCTCTGGAGCAGGATAAACGTCTGACTCAGAAAGTGAGGGGGCTGCCCACTTAGCCACAGCAGACCCACAGCTGAATTTGAATGCATTAGTAAGAAAACAATGAAATAAATCTGGAATTAAAAAGGCAGTATCAGCGAAATCTGTCGGACCGTCGGTCAGAAAACCCCACCGGTTCACGAATGTCCTTTATGTAAGAAAACCTGGCCACGCTCACCCGTGGCTATCAGTCCCACAGCAATGTGCTTGACTCTTAACTGCCTGAGCAAGGCACTCAGTTTTTGGAATGGGCAATAAATGCTGGCCTTACTAGCATCCTGAGAATGCAGAAAAAAATATAGGCAAGAGACAGATTGAGATGGAGACAGAGAGGGAGATAGATAGCAAAGAAATAAAGGAGACCCACAGAGAGTTTCCCAGCGATAATAAGCTGGAGCGACGCCCCTATGTGTCGGCTAATGTAAGAACTGGGTCTCTGTATTTCAGTCAGCCCCTGACGAAAAGTGAGAGGAGCTACAGACATAGGGGACACTTGGGACGAGAGGGAAAAAGGTAACATGACACGGGGACTTGATAAGCTGCTTTCCCCTGTGGTATCTGTTAGCAAGCTATCTAATCAGTCCCTCCGGCAGCGCTCCTAGGATTCCTGATGCACTGCAAGAGAGGCTGAATCCTTGCGATTCAGCGCACACGCACTGGTGCTTTTGAGGGTCACAGCAGTGTGAAATGAATCAACGCAGGAATCTGCCAAGTTCAGAGCAACTGTTCGGGAGGCCGGGGCCCAGTCGCAGCGTTGGGACTCCGCTCTCTTCAGGCGGGTAGGTCGTGACCGATAGGAATCCTGGGGGCAGGGTAGGGGGGGGACAGCAAACGTCAGAGACACTGGGGTCTGCTCAGTTTCCCAACTGCAATCTCCCAGCGTCTGCCTCTGCAGGATAAAGCTGCACATGATAGCATGTGCCATTCGCCTCTGAGTCAGAAGGTCGTGGGATCGAGCCCCCGCTCCAGAGACTTGAGCCCCGTAATCCAAGCCCGACACTCCCCCGGTGCCAGTGCTGAGGGAGCGCCGCACTGTCGGAGGGGCGGTACTGAGGGAGCGCCGCACTGTCGGAGGGGCGGTACTGAGGGAGCGCCGCACTGTCGGAGGGGCGGTACTGAGGGAGCGCCGCACTGTCGGAGGGGCGGTACTGAGGGAGCGCCGCACTGTCGGAGGGGCTGTACTGAGGGAGCGCCGCACTGTCGGAGGGGCGGTACTGAGGGAGCGCCGCACTGTCGGAGGGTCAGTACGGAGGGAGCGCCGCACTGTCGGAGGGGCAGTGCTGAGGGAGCGCCGCACTGTCGGAGGGTCGGTACTGAGGGAGCGCCGCACTGTCGGAGGGGCAGTGCTGAGGGAGCGCCGCACTGTCGTAGGGGCGGTAATGAGGGAGGGCCACACTGTCAGAGGGGCGGTACTGAGGGAGTGCCGCACTGTCGCAGGGGCGGTACTGAGGGAGCACCGCAGTGTCGGAGGGGCGGTACTGAGGGAGCGCCGCACTGTCGGAGGGGCAGTACTGAGGGAGCGCCGCACTGTCGGAGGGGCGGTACTGAGGGAACGCCGCACTGTCGGAGGGGCGGTACTGAGGGAGCGCCGCACTGTCGGAGGGGCGGTACTGAGGGAGCGCCGCACTGTCGGAGGGGCGGTACTGAGGGAGCGCCGCACTGTCGGAGGGGCGGTACTGAGGGAGCACCGCAGTGTCGGAGGGGCGGTACTGAGGGAGCACTGCACTGTTGTGGAGGGGCAGTACTGAGGGTGTGCTGCACTGTTGGAGGGGCCGTCTTTCGGGACGCGACGTTAAACTTGAGACCCCTATCTGCCCTCTCGGGTGGACGTAAAAGATTCCCATGGCCAGTATTGGAAGAAGAGCGGGGGGGGGCGGAGTTCTCCCCGGTGTCCTGGGATCAATATTTATCCCTCAACCCATCACTAAAAAACAGATGATCTGGTCATTTATCACTTTGCTGTTTTTGGGAGCTTGCTGCCACATTTCCCTATACTTCGAAAGTAGTTCACTGGCAGTAAAGCGCTTTGGGACGTCCTGAGGTGGCTAAAGGCGTCGTAGAGATGCACATCTTTATTCCTTTGCATCCACATCTAGTATAAAGGTCTTTGACATCTCTGCCGAGGCTTCTCAGCCCCCCACCAATGCTGATTTTCGGGCCAATCTGAGGTGGGCTGTGGTGGAAAGTAATGAAGGGACACCCGGCTCTGTTAGTGGCTCACCCCATTGGGATACAATCTGCCTGCCTTTGAACGCTGGACTGAGGCGACCACCCATTCAGACCCCAACACCCAGCATTCAGAAGGCCCAGAACTAGTCCGATCGCCCTCAGCCTCACTCCCCAAGGACTTCTGCAGCAAATCTCCACACAGCCCACGCTGCCCCCCCACCCTCCCCGGCGTGTATGTCAGCGGGGCATCACCAGCCCCACTCCCGGCTGAATCTGAGAATGATACAGCGCACGAGGCCATTCGGCCCATCATGCCTGTGCCGGCTCTTTGAATGAGCTCTCCAATTAGTCCCACTCCCCCCTGCTCTTTCCCCACAGCCCTGCACATTTTAACCCCTTCAAGTATTTATCCAATTCCTCTTTTGAAAGTTACGGTTGAATCTGCTTCCACCACCCTTTCGGAAACGTGGCCCGATGCTTGGAGTGGAGTGCCTACCCCATTGGCTTTGATATCATGAACTCCAGCGTGACGGATGACAGAGCAATTTGCAATGGGAAATGTTGAGCTGTTCTGCGTCTTTGATCAAGGTGTTTGGGAAACAACCTCCGGAAATCCACGAGATCCCGCCACTGTAACGAGTCAAGAGTCACAATAGCCAGGAAAACCCCTTTGAAGTCCCGTTCGCCCATCACACCCCCTGTTGCTCGCTGACCTACACTGGCTCCCGGTCCGGCAACGCCTCGATTTTAAAATTCTCCATCCTCGTGTTCCAATCCCTCCACGGCCTCCTCGTCCCTCCCTCTCTCTGTAACCTCCTCCAGCCCTACAACCCTCAAGGCAGTACAAAGAAGGTTCACTCGGTTAATCCCGGGGATGAGGGGGTGGACATACGAGGAGAGGTTGAGTAGATTGGGACTCTACTCATTGGAGTTCAGAAGAATGAGAGGCGATCTTATTGAAACATATAAGATTGTGAAGGGGCTTGATCGGGTGGATGCGGTAAGGATGTTCCCAAGGATGGGTGAAACTAGAACTAGGGGGCATAATCTTAGAATAAGGGGCTGCTCTTTCAAAACTGAGATGAGGAGAAATTTCTTCACTCAGAGGGTAGTAGGTCTGTGGAATTTGCTGCCCCAGGAAGCTGTGGAAGCTACATCATTAAATAAATTTAAAACAGAAATAGACAGTTTCCTAGAAGTAAAGGGAATTAGGGGTTACGGGGAGCGGGCAGGAAATTGGACATGAGGCTGAGTTCGGATCGGTCAAGGCCCTGTGGGTGGCGTAGTGGGCCCAGGGGCCGAGTGGCCGGGTCCTGCTCCTACTTCTTGTGTTCTTTAGATTTGAGGTTAGGATCAGATCAACCATGATCTTATTGAATGGCGGAGCAGGCTCGAGGGGCTGATTGGCCTACTCCTGCTCCTATTTCTGATGTTCTTATGTAACCCTCCGAGATCTCTGCGCTCCTCTTGCGCGTCCCCCGATTTCCATCGCTCCGCCTTCAGTTGCCGGGGCCCCAAGCTCTGGAATTCCCTCCCTAAACCTCTCCGCCTCTCTCTGCTTCTTAAAACTGACCTCTTTGACCCAAGCTTTTGGTCGCCTGTCCCTAATATCTCCTTGTGTGGCTCGGTGTCAATTTTTGTCTGATTTACGCTCCTGTGAAGCGCCCTGGGACGTTTTACGACGTTAAAAAGCGCTGGATAAATGCGAGTTGCTGTTGAATTCAAAACGCTACAGCAACAGGGGCTAAACGCCGCGTCCTGGCAGCTGAAGAACCAGAATCCTCGGACGACCTTGGTTCTTGACCGCCAACACCACGTGAGCCTTGATGTCACAACGCTGCAAGTTTAATCGACGAACGGAGCCATTCATCAAGGGAAGGCGCGATCAACAAATTAACGGACGCTTCATGAATCACTTAATTGAAATCGAGGGACCACTGATGGATGGATTGATTGATCAATGCACGCCCAGCCCAAATGACAGAAGGGCTTACCAACAAAGGAATGAATCGATTGATGAGTGAATAGGAAGCTTTGATCAATGAATGAAACCGTCAGGGGGCGGATTGCTGCAACTGCTACTGGCCAATCAAAATGGCCATTCATCCATCATGGTCTGCTGAATTTGCTGTCCTGCAGTAACAGTGCGAGAGTCTGCCCTGGGAGCTCCTTCGCCTGGCCCCAGCTCCGTTGCTCAGTATTCAGCCCAAGTATTGGCGACGGGTTCCGCTTCCAATTCTGGTGGAACACTCCCAATCGCTCGTCCAGTCTCCCACTGCTCAAGGAGAGAAAAATTCCCGCACTGCCGTTTGCGTCAGTGCCCAGCTTCTGAACAACTCGCGATTCTTAACAACAGCCCCCTTGAATGTAGCAAAATGTCCCAAGGCGCTTCACAGGAGCGTAAATCAGACAGAATTTGACAGTGAGCCACATAAACAGATATCAGTACAGTGAAAGAGGTCGGTTTTAAGCAGCGTCTTAAAGGAGGAGGAGAGAGAGGCGGAGAGGTTTAGGGAGGGAATTCCAGAGCTCAGGGCCCAGGCAGCTGAAGGCACGGCCACCAATGGTGGAGCGATGGAAATCGGGGGATGCGCCAGAGGCCAGAATTGGAGGAGCGCAGAGATCTCGGAGGGTTGTAGGGCTGGAGGTTACAGAGATAGGGAGAGGGGGCGAGGCCAGAGAAGGGTTTGAACACGAGGATGAAAATTTTAAAATTGAGGCATTGCCGGACCAGGAGCCAATGTAGGTTCAGCGAGCACAATTCAGTGAAAAACAGTGGGATCCTTTCGAAGGTAGGCTTCAATTTTCAAAGAAGTGGAAATTTCTCCCACCCACCCAGAGTCTCGAGCCCCGTAATCCAGGCCTGACACTCCCCAGTGCCAGTACTGAGAGAGCGCCGCACTGTCGGAGGGGCGGTACTGAGGGAGCGCCGCACTGTCGGAGGGGCAGTACTGAGGGAGCGCCGCACTGTCGGAGGGGCGGTACTGAGGGAGCGCCGCACTGTCGGAGGGGCGGTACTGAGGGAGCGCCGCACTGTCGGAGGGGCAGTACTGAGGGAGCGCCGCACTGTCGGAGGGGCAGTACTGAGGGAGCGCCGCACTGTCGGAGGGGGAGTACCGAGGGAGCGCCGCACTGTCGGAGGGGCGGTACTGAGGGAGCGCCGCACTGTCGGAGGGGCGGTACTGAGGGAGCGCCGCACTGTCGGAGGGGCGGTACTGAGGGAGCGCCGCACTGTCGGAGGGGCGGTACTGAGGGAGCGCCGCACTGTCGGAGGGGCAGTTGTGAGGGAGCGCCGCACTGTCGGAGGGGCAGTTTTGAGGGAGCAGATGAACTGGTCATTTATCTCAATGCTGTTTGTGGGAGCTTGCTTGGCTGTGAAGCGCTTTGGGACGTCCTGAGGTGGTGAAAGGCGCTGCAGAAATATGCCGAGTTCTTTCTTTCGCCTTGATGGACTACTTCGATGAGAGGCTCAGCCCAGCACCATTGCTGCACACACGGGACAGGTGCTGCAAAGTTTCCCTGACTAGCCCATGACTGCCGTGTCCACATTTTGTCCTTGGGATGTGGACGACGCTGGATTTATTGCCTGGAGACACATGTAGGCCCAGACTGAACATAAGACCGAGGAGCAGGTCATTTGGCCCCTCGAGCCTGCTCCACCATTCAATAGAATCTTGGCTGATCTGATCTTAGCCTCAACTCCAGTTCCCTGCCCGCTCCCCATAACCCTCGACTCCCTTATCGTTTAAAAATCTATCTCCACCTTAAATATATTCATGATGTGGAGATGCCGGCGTTGGACTGGGGTGGACAAAAATGAGAAGTCGCACAACACCAGGTTATAGTCCAACAGATTTATTTAATTTTACAAGCTTTCGGAGCTGTCGCTCCTTCCTCAGGTAAGTTAGCAGTGAGAGAATCTCCCAGAATTCACAATTTAAACACAGACAAAAATCTAATCTATCTACCTGATACGTTGCAGTAAAGGATGCTCCAGAGCATGGTACATCGGCGAGACCATGCAGACACTGAGACAACGTATGAACGGACACCGCGCAACAATCGCCAGGCAGGAGGGTTCCCTCCCAGTCAGGGAACACTTCAGCAGCCAGGGGCATTCAGCCTCGGATCTGCGGGTAAGCGTTCTCCAGGGCGGCCTTCGGGATACACGACAGCGCAAAATCATAGAGCAGAAACTGATAGCCAAGTTCCGCACTCATGAGGATGGCCTCAATCGCGATATCGGGTTCATGTCACGATACAGAACGTGACTTGACATCATGGCCGGTCTTCCCAGGTGTTTTTTTTTAAAAAGACTAACACAACCAACACAAATTGACAGGATATGCAGCCAGCAGGTGGTTTGACACGTTGGACCCCCTGGGATACATCTCATTGTCTTGGCTGTGCTCTTAGTGTGTCTTTGATGTAGGGAAATATTTGAATAGATTTTGTCTGTGTTTAAATTGTGAATTCTGGGAGATTCTCTCACTGCTAACTTACCTGAGGAAGGAGCGACAGCTCCGAAAGCTTGTAAAATTAAATAAATCTGTTGGACTATAACCTGGTGTTGTGCGACTTCTCATTTTTAAATATATTCAATGACCCAGCCTCCACAGCTCTCTGGGGTAGAGAATTCCAAAGATTCACGACTCTCAGAAAACAAATTCCTCATTTCCGATTTAAAAGGGCGCCCCCTTATTCTGAAATTATGCCCCCTAGTTCTAGATTCCCCCACGAGGGGAAACATCCTCTCTGCATCCACCCTGTCGAGCCCCTTCAGAATCTTATGTTTCAATAAGATCCCCTTTCATTCTTCTAAACTCCAATGATTATAGGCCCAACCTGCTCAACCTTTCATAGAAACATAGAAAATAGCAGGAGTAGGCCATTCAGCCCCTCTAGCCTGCTCCGCCATTCAATGAGATCATGGCTGATCATCCAAATTCAGTACCCTGTCCCTGCCTTCTCTCCATATCCCTTGATCCCTTTAGTTTTAAGAAATATATCTAACTCCTTCTTGAATATATTTAATGAATTGGCCTCCACTGCCTTCTGTGGTAGAGAATTCCACAGGTTCACCACTCTCTGGGTGGAGAAATTCCTCCTCATCTCAGTCCTAAATGGCTTACCCCTTATCCTTAGACTGTGACCCCTGGTTCTGGACTCCCCCGCCATCGGGAACATCCTTCCTGCATCTAGTCTGTCTAGTCCTGTTAGAATTTTATAAGTTTCAATGAGATCCCCTCTCATTCTTCTAAACTCTAGCGAATACAAGCCCAATCGACCCAATCTCTCCTCATACGCCATTCCTGCCATCCCGGGTATCAGCCTGGTGAATCTTCGCTGCACTCCCTCCATGGCAAGAACATCCTTCCTCAGATAAGGCGACCAAAACTGCACACAATACTCAAGGTGTGGTCTCACCAAGGCCCTGTACAACTGCAGCAAGACATCCTTGCTCCTGTACTCGAACACTTTCGCTACGAAGGCCAACATACCATTTGCCTTCTTTCTTCATACGTCAACCCCTTCACCTCCGGAATCAACCTAGTGAACCTTCTCTGAACTACCTCCAATGCAAGTACATCCTTCCTTAAATTAAGGAGACCAAAACTGTACGCAGTACTCCAGGTGTGGTCTCACCAACGCCCTGTACAGTTGTAACAAGGACTTCCCTACTTTTATACTCCATTCCCTTTGTAATAAAGACCAACATTCCATTTGCCTTCCTAATTACTTGCTGTACCTGCATGCTAACTTTTTGTGATTCATGTACAAGGACCCCCAGACCACCTCTGTACCTCAGCATTTTGGAATCTCTCTCCATTTAAATAAATTGTTTTTTTATTTTTCCTACCAAAGTGGATAACCTCCCACATTAAACTCCATCTGCCAGATTTTTGTCCCCCAGTTCACTTAGCCTGTCTGAATTCCTTTGGAGATTCTTTGCGTCCTCCACACAATTTGCTTTCCCACCTATCTTTGTACTTGGTAGGGTTTTCCAGCTTCTCTTCCCCCTGAAAGAGATTTGGTTTTTTTTGACAACAAACCGGCAGCTTTATTGACAGTGCCAGCGCAGATCCTTCCAGATTCGATTTCATGACTTGTGGCGAGGAAATCTCGCCTTTTTAATCGTGTTTCGAGAATGCGAGCGTGGCTGAGAGCGGCATTCATTGCCCACCCACCTCCAGCTGCCCCTTGAAAAAGACTCGCATTTCTCCAGCACCTTTCAGGGCCACCGGACGTCCCAAAGCGATCCCCAGCCAACAAAGTACTTCTTCTTGAAGTGTGGTCACTGTTGTAATGTAGGAAACGCGGCAGCCAATTTGCGCACAGCAAGCTCCCATAAACAGCAATGTAATAATGACTGGATCATCTGTTTTGGTGATGTTGGTTGAGGGATGAATATTGGTTTGGGCACCGGGGAGAACTCCCCCCTGCTCTTCTTCAAAATAGTGCCACAGGATCTTTTATGTCCACCTGAGGGGGCAGACGGAGCCTCGGTTTAATGTCTCACCCCGAAAGACGGCACCTCCGACAGTGCGGCGCTCCCTCAGTACCGCCCCTCCGACAGTGCGGCGCTCCCTCAGTACCGCCCCTCCGACAGTGCGGCGCTCCCTCAGCACCGCCCCTCCGACAGTGCGGCGCGCCCTCAGTACCGCCCCTCCGACAGTGCGGCGCTCCCTCAGTACCGCCCCTCCGACAGTGCGGCGCTCCCTCAGTACCGCCCCTCCGACAGTGCGGCGCTCCCTCAGTACCGCCCCTCCGACAGTGCGGCGCTCCCTCAGTACAGCCCCTCCGACAGTGCGGCGCTCCCTCAGTACAGCCCCTCCGACAGTGCGGCACTCCCTCAGTACTGCCCCTCCGACAGTGCGGCACTCCCTCAGTACCGCCCCTCCGATAGTGCGGCGCTCCCTCAGTACCGGCCCTCCGACAGTGCAGCCCTCCCTCAGTACCGCCCCTCCGACAGTGCGGCGCTCCCTCAGTACTGCACTGGGAGTGTCAGCCTGGATCTTTGTGCTCGAGTCTCTGGAGCGGGACTCGAACCCACAACCTTCTGACTCAGAGGCAAGGGTGCTGCCCACTGGGCTGAAAAGGTGGTGGTGGGGCCTTCAGCTGAGTCAGAGAGATGTCTCACAATCCTATCCTTCACCCCGCCCCCCATCCATACCTTCAGGCAGAAGCAGGAACCCTGGTATTGGGGTGGGTACTGTCGTTAAGTCTGTCTTTGTTCGACAGCTCCCCGAATGACCGCCCGTAACACTCAGCCAGATGTTGGCAGTAATAGACAGGGATTTTTATTACATTTACAGGCAACATAAGAGGACATAAAAATCAGAATTTACAACCGAGGTCTGTACATATTTTGCTTTCGTTAAAATACAAGGACCGTGCTACGCCAATCTTACCCCACCCACCCCCAGGCGGCCTGACGATTTCCCCCCTTTTTGAAACCGGCTTTCCATTCCGGATCGATAAATAGCAGGCTGCCTCGTCGACGAGGACAAGGTTAGGGGAGCACGGCCGATGTGTGTGTGGGCGCGCGCGCATAAAAAAAAAACTCCATGCGGTCTCCTCCCGCCGTGTAAAAATATCACCTCCTGCAAAATAAAGAGAACAGATTTATTCGCAAGTCAAAATAAAAAAAAAACACACGCACCTTTCAGACTGTCGGCCGCCTTCCTGCCTACGGCGAAGGTGGCGACTCTCGTTAGAAACATCGAAAAATAGGAGCAGGATTCGGCCCTTTGAGCCTGCTCCGCCATTCAATGTGATCATGGCTGATCCTCTATCTCAATACCATATTCCCGCTCTCTCCCCATACCCCTTGATGCCTTTTGTGTCTCGAAATCGATCGATCTCCTTCTTAAATAGATTCAGTGACTTGGCCTCCACAGCCTTCTGTGGTAGAGAATTCCACAGGTTCACCACCCTCTGAGTGAAGAAATTTCTCCTCATCTCAGTCCGAAATGTCCTACCCCGTATCCTGAGACTGTGACCCCTCGTTCTAGACCCCCCCCCCCCCCCAGCCAGGGGAAACATCCTCCCTGCATCCAGTCTGTCTAGCCCGGTCAGAATTTTATACGTTTCAATGAGATCCCCTCTCATTCTTCTAAACTCTGGTGAATACAGGCCTAGTCGACCCAATCTCTCCTCATACGACAGTCCTGCCATCCCAGGAATCAGTCTGGTGAACCTTCGCTGCACTCCCTCTATGGCAAGTATATCCTTTCTTAGGTAAGGAGACCAAAACTGCACACAGTACTCCAGGTGTGGTCTCACCAAGGCCCTGTACAACTGTAGTAAGACATCCTTGCTCCTGTACTCAAATCCTCTTGCAATGAAGGCCAACGTACCATTTGCCTTCCTAACTGCTTGCTGCACCTGCATGTTTGCTTTCAGTGACTGGTGTACAAGGACACCCAGGTCCCTCTGTACATCAGCATTTCCCAATCTATCACCGTTTAAATAATACTCTGCCTTTCTGTTTTTCCTACCGAAGTGGATAACTTCACATTTATCCACGTTATACTGCATCTGCCATGTATTTGCCCACTCGCTCAACTTGTCTAAATCGCCTCGAAGCCTCTTTGCATCCTTCGGTGATGTGGGCGCAGATTGGCTGCTGCGTTTCCGACATAACAAGTGACCATACTTCAAAAGTATTTCATTGGGGATACGGGTTCAACGGGGCCCCCGATGTGCTGCTCGATCGTGTGGGGCAGCACCTCGCGTGCCTGTCCGCCGGATTATTGGATTGTGATTGGGTGGATTTGGGGGGGAAACACGACACGCGGGCCCCTCCAGGCCAGAGGTCGAGGGGCTGAATGGCCTACTCCTGTTGCGATGTTCCAGGGGTCGCTGGGCAGATTGTCCGCTTTGCCCCTCCGTCGGGGGTCGGGTAACTCGGCACAGGCCCTGGGGATGGAATCCCGGGATATCTCCCTGCTCTCGCAGGGCCGAGAATTACTTCGAATTTTACAAGGACAGAAACAGGCCATTTGGCCCCTCTGCTCCGTGCTGGTGTTTCTGCTCCACACCAGCCTCCTCCCGCCCCCTCTTCATCTCACCCCATCACCATCTCCTTCTATTCCTTTCTCCCTCATGTGTTTATCCAGCTTCCCCTTTAATGCATCGACGCTATTCGCCTCGACCACTCCCTGTGGGAGCGAGTTCCACATTCTCACCACTCTCTGGGGAAAGAGATTTCTCCTGAATTCCCCATTGGATTTATTAGTAACGATCTTATATTGATGGCCCCTAGTTCTGGACTCCCCCACAAGTGGAGACATCTTCTCTACGTCTACCCTATCGAAGCCCCTTCATAATTTTAAAGACCTCTATCGGGTCACCCCTCGGCCTTCTCTTTGAGAGGAAAGAGCCCCCAGCCTCCGTTCAGCACAGGACAGTATCAGTGAGACGCACTGGGAAGCCCCGGCACTTCCTCTCCCTGCGGATGTGTATACTCGGTTATCGCGCACGCGCTGGGTCGGCACACTGACCTTCATCGCTCCTTGTTGGACCGCAGGTCAGTGGTCACAGGGTCGTGCTGGATGGTCTGATGCAACATCAACGCCAGGAGCCCGGCCCGATTGGCCATCGCCATCCTCACGTTCCGCTCCTGCTCAAACAACTCGTCCAGTTTGTACCACTGTCACACAGCGAAGGGTTAAACGTCAGTAGAGATACAGTCAGTGACACAGGGCACTGGGGGGAGAGGGGTTACTGAGTGACAGTGTGAGGGAGCTGGATTAACATCAGTAGAGATAAAGTCAGTAACACAGGACGCTGGGGGAGAGGGGTTACTGAGTGACAGTGTGAGGGAGCTGGATTAACATCAGTAGACATACAGTCAGTAACACAGGGTGCTGGGGGAGAGGGGTTACTGAGTGACAGTGCGATGGAGCTGGATTAACATCAGTAGACATACAGTCAGTAACACAGGGCGCTGAGGGAGAGGGGTTACTGAGTGACAGTGTGAGGGAGCTGGATTAACATCAGTAGAGATACAGTCAGTGACACAGGGCGCTGGGGGAGAGGGGTTACTGAGTGACAGTGTGAGGGAGCTGGATTATCAGTAGAGATACAGTCAGTAACACAGGACGCTGGGGGAGAGGGGTTACTGAGTGACAGTGTGAGGGAGCTGGATTAACATCAGTAGAGATACAGTCAGTAACACAGGGCGCTGGGGGAGAGGAGTTACTGAGTGACAGTGTGAGGGAGCTGGATTAACATCAGTAGAGATACAGTCAGTAACACAGGGCGCTGGGGGAGAGGAGTTACTGAGTGACAGTGTGAGGGAGCTGGATTAACATTAGTAGAGATACAGTCAGTAACACAGGACGCTGGGGGAGAGGGGTTACTGAGTGACAGTGTGAGGGAGCTGGATTAACATCAGTAGAGATACAGTCAGTAACACAGGGCGCTGGGGGAGAGGGGTTACTGAGTGACAGTGTGAGGGAGCTGGATTAACATCAGTAGAGATACAGTCAGTAACACAGGGCGCTGGGGGAGAGGAGTTACTGAGTGACAGTGTGAGGGAGCTGGATTAACATCAGTAGAGATACAGTCAGTAACACAGGGCGCTGGGGGAGAGGAGTTACTGAGTGACAGTGTGAGGGAGCTGGATTAACATTAGTAGAGATACAGTCAGTAACACAGGACGCTGGGGGAGAGGGGTTACTGAGTGACAGTGTGAGGGAGCTGGATTAACATCAGTAGAGATACAGTCAGTAACACAGGGCGCTGGGGGGAGAGGGGTTACTGAGTGACAGTGTGAGGGAGCTGGATTAACATCAGTAGAGATACAGTCAGTAACACAGGGCGCTGGGGGAAAGGAGTTACTGAGTGACAGTGTGAGGGAGCTGGATTAACATCAGTAGAGATACAGTCAGTGACACAGGACGCTGGGGGAGGTGGGGTTGTGGGGGACTCTGGAATCTGCCCGCGGTTACATCCTCTGCTGCTCCTGGCGCCAGGACTCGGGCCACGTACCACACGAACGCGCTCCAGGTCCACCTCTGCCCGTCGCAGCTTCTCCCAGCAGTAGTGCTTGTTGCACTTGCGCTTGGCCACTCGACAGAAATCGCCCGTCAGCTCGAAGACATCCTTCACCATCGGGCACCCGCACACCTCATCCGCCGAGATCTGGGACCCAAGGGCAGGTACAGCACAGGTTAGATACAGAGTAAAGCTCCCTCTACACTGTCCCCATCAAACACTCGCAGGGCAGGTACAGCACGGGTTAGATACAGAGTAAAGCTCCCTCTACACTGTCCCCATCAAACACTCCCAGGGCAGGGACAGCACGGGGTGAGATACAGAGTAAAGCTCCCTCTACACTGTCCCCATCAAACACTCACAGGGCAGGTACAGCACGGGGTGAGATACAGAGTAAAGCTCCCTCTACACTGTCCCCATCAAACACTCCCAGGGCAGGTACAGCACGGGTTAGATACAGAGTAAAGCTCCCTCTACACTGTCCCATCAAACACTCCCAGGGCAGGTACTGCACGGGTTAGATACAGAGTAAAGCTCCCTCTACACTGTCCCCATCAAACACTCCCAGGGCAGGTACAGCACGGGTCAGATACAGAATAAAGCTCCCTCTACACTGTCCCAACAAACACTCCCACGTGAGATGAGAGTCAGGGGGAGCGCTCTGCCCAGTTCTCCCCATTAAAAGCAGAGGCTGAAGCAACAGCCACATGTTACCTTGGGGTCTCGCGAATGCTCGGGGCACAGAACCTGCAGCCTCTTGCAGTAGGTCTTGCTCTGAGTGTTGTAAACGTCGCAGAATAATCGTGTGGCCCTGCAAAGAAACGAGAGAGTATGTCAGTGAGTTTGCGTCAGTTTGAAAGGCCCCGCTCCCCACAGGCACTGGAGAGGAGGTAGCAGGCTGTGCACACGCACACATAGTGCAGGCCACGGGTAAGCTTTGCACAGGAAAGGGGGCAGAGAAAGAAATTGGCGGGCTAGACAGCCAGAGAGAGAAGTCGCTCAGCATTTTGAAGCGAGCAGTTCCAAGCCAACATCTCCCTGACCATCTCCAGCACCACAGACAGCAATAAACTTTCCTCCTTCTCTCCCCTCCCAGCACCAAACACCCCTCAACGGGCAGGGTCTCGCTCTCTCTCGTTACTCACCCCTGGAAGGTGTAGTTCTCTGGACGACGTTCAGGCTTGGGCTGGTAAGTGGCAAGTAACATTCGCGCCATACAGGTGCCAGGCAATGACCATCTCCAACAAGCGAGAGTCTAACCACCGCCCCTTGACATTCAATAGCATTACCATCGCCGAATCCCCCACCATCAACATCCTGGGGGGGTCCCATTGACCAGAAGCTTAACTGGACCAGCCGCATAAATACCGTGGCAACAAGAGCAGGTCAGAGGCTGGGTATTCTGCGGCGAGTGTCTCACCTTCTGACTCCCCAAAGCCTTTCCACCATCTACAAGGCACAATTCAGGAGTGTGATAGAATACTCTCCACTTGCCTGGATATGTGCAGCTCCAAAAACACTCAAGAAGCTCGACACCATCCAGGACAAAGCAGCCCGCTTGATCGGCACCCCATCCACCACCTTAAACATTCACGCCCTCCACCACCAGCGCACCGTGGCTGCAGTGTGCACCATCTACAAGATGCACTGCAGCAACTCGCCAAGGCTTCTTCGGCAGCACCTCCCAAACCCACGACCTCTTCCAACTAGAAGGACAAGGGCAGCAGGCGCGCGGGAACACCACCACCTCCAAGTTCCCCTCCAAGTCACACACCATCCTGACTTGGAAATATATCGGCCGTTCCTTCATCGGCACTGGGTCAAAATCCTGGAACTCCCTCCCTAACAGCGCTGTGGGAGTACCTTCACCACACGGACTGCAGCGGTTCAAGGCGGCGGCTCACCACCACCTTCTCAAGGGCAATTAGGGATGGGCAATAAATGCTGGGCCTTGCCAGCGACGCCCACATCCCATGAATGAATTTAAAAAACCCTCGAGGGGCCCGTTCTGTGCCCCGTTACTCCCCCCTCGAAGGAGCTGTTCTGTGCCCTATTAGCCCCTCCTCGAAGGGGCAGTTCTGTGCCATTACTCCCCCCTCGAAGGAGCTGTTCTGTGCCCTATTAGCCCCTCCTCGAAGGGGCAGTTCTGTGCCATTACTCCCCCCTCGAAGGGGCAGTTCTGTGCCATTACTCCCCCCTCGAAGGGGCAGTTCTGTGCCCCCTTACTGCCCCCTCGAAGGGGCAGTTCTGTGCCCCCTTACTGCCCCCTCGAAGGGGCAGTTCTGCGCCTCCTTACTCCCCCTCGAAGGGGCTGTTCTGTGCCCCTTTAATCCCCCCTCGAAGGGGCAGTTCTGCGCCTCCTTACTGCCTCCTCGAAGGGGCAGTTCTGCGCCCCCTTACTGCCCCCTCGAAGGGGCAGTTCTGCGCCCCCTTACTGCCCCCTCGAAGGGGCAGTTCTGTGCCCCCTTACTGCCCCCTCGAAGGGGCAGTTCTGTGCCCCCTTACTGCCCCCTCGAAGGGGCAGTTCTGCGCCCCCTTACTGCCCCCTCGAAGGGGCAGTTCTGCGCCCCCTTACTGCCCCCTCGAAGGGGCAGTTCTGCGCCTCCTTACTGCCCCCTCGAAGGGGCAGTTCTGTGCCCCCTTACTGCCCCCTCGAAGGGGCAGTTCTGTGCCCCCTTACTGCCCCCTCGAAGGGGCAGTTCTGTGCCCCCTTACTCCCCCTCGAAGGGGCAGTTCTGCACCCTGTTACTTACCCCTCGATGCGGGTCGGGTACATGGATCCAAACGACGTCTGACTCTCGTACTGCAAGTGAAAAAGAGAGAGAGGGTGAGCGAGAATGGAGCCCCTTCCAACTGAAACACTGGCCCCCACCCCTCCCCTCTATCGATGGCGGGGAGGGGGCAGGACAGGACCATTAAATCTGGCCACTTGAGGGAGCAGGACAGCATGCTCTGCCGAGCGACATTCCCTCTGATGCTGCTACTTCTCTCTCTGAGATGAGAGGGAGATGGGGGAATCATAGAATGAGGTAGCACAGAAGGAGGCCAGTCAGCCCATCGTGCTTGTGTCGACTTGATGGAAGATCTATCCAGTAGAGTCCCACGCCGCCTCCCCCCCCCACCCCCCTGCTCTTTCCCCACAGCCCGGCACATTTTTCCCCTTCAAGTATTTCTCCAATTCCCCTTTTGAAAGTTACTATTGAATCTGCTCCCACCGCCCTTTCAGGCAGCGCGTTCCAGATCACAACAACTCGCTGCGTAAAAAACATTCTCCTCATCTCCCCCTCTGGTTCTTTTACCGATTATCTTCAATCTGTGTCCTCTGGTTACCCACCCTCCTGCCACTGGAAACAGTTTCTCCTCATTGTCTCCATCAAAACCCTTCATGATTTTGAACACCTCCATTTAATCTTCCCTTAACCTTCTCTGCTCTAAGGCTGTGATGAAGGCTGCAAGCCAGGGCCGAGGCTCAAGGAGAGGTCAGGCCATAAATTCAGGTCTGGGGCTTTGGGGGCCCATGACTATTTCCTCTAGTGGCCGGGGGGGGGGGGGGGGGGGGCGAGTCCCGAACAAGGGGGCAGAACCTTAAAATTAGAGCCAGGCCGTTCAGGGGGTGATGTCAGGAAGCACTTCTTCACACAAAGGCTGGTGGAAATCTGGAACTCTCCCCCCCAAAAAGCTGTCGAGGCTGGGGGGGTCAATTGGAGCTTTCAAGACTGAGATTGACAGATTTTTGTTGGATCAGAGTATGAGGGGATATGGAGAGAAGACAGGCTGTTGCGGTACAGATCAGCCACGATCTCACTGAATGGCGGAACAGGCTTGAGGGGCTGAACGGCCCCCTCCTGTTCCTATGGAACAGGCTCGAAGGGCTGAGTAATGGCCTCCTCCTGTGGCTCGAGGGGCCGAATGGACTCCTCCTGTCCCACGTTCAAATGACACAAGGGGGAGCACCCCTGTGGGCAAGAGGTGCCACTCAGGAACGCCTCATCCCCGAGCTTAGTCCCACCAGTTTGTGAGACAGTGGCAGGGTGGAGCCCCAATGGTCCGATCCGGTTTTTGGAACTTTCCCGGTATGCAATTGGTTGTCCGCATTCCTTCCCGATTAACCAATTAGATTGGTGAAAACAAGGTGCTACCAACACTGAGCCAATCAGCAAAGAATGTATTTGCAGACGCAATGTAGAGAAAGACATTATTCCGAGCCCAGTGGTGCCCTTGTGGGACTGACTCCAGTACCTTGGCGTAGCAACGCTCCATGTGCTTCAGGGCGGTTTTGGGATTGATGGGATGCCCACAGGACACACAGAAAATCTGGAAATCGGCCTCCTCGCTGTCACCTTCGTTCACCTGTCAAAGTGAGAGGAACATGGGTCTCAGGCCAGGCTGGTGACAACAACACGTGCACAGGCATTGTACAGAATCCCAATGGACCCAACCCCTTCCCATTCACTCCCACTGTACAGAATCCCAATGGACCCAACCCCTTCCCATTCACTCCCACTGTACAGAATCCCAATGGACACAACCCCTTCCCATTCACTCCCACTGTACACAATCCCAATGGACACAACTCCTTCCCATTCACTCCCATTGTACAGAATCCCAATGGGCCCAACCCCTTCCCATTCGCTCCCATTGTACACAATCCCAATGGACCCAACCCCTTCCGATTCGCTCCCATTGTACACAATCCCAATGGACCCAACCCCTTCACTCCCATTGTACACAATCCCAATGGACCCAACCCCTTCACTCCCATTGTACACAATCCCAATGGACCCAACCCCTTCCCATTCACTCCCATTGTACAGAATCCCAATGGACCCAACCCCTTCCCATTCACTCCCATTGTACAGAATCCCAATGGACCCAACCCCTTCCCATTCACTCCCACTATACAGAATCCCAATGGACCCAACCCCTTCCCATTCACTCCCATTGTACAGGCTTTGTACACAATCCCAATGGACCCAACCCCTTCCCATTCACTCCCATTGTACAGAATCCCAATGGACCCAACCCCTTCCCATTCACTCCCATTGTACAGAATCCCAATGGACCCAACCCCTTCCCATTCACTCCCATTGTACAGGCTTTGTACAGAATCCCAATGGACCCAATCCCTTCCCATTCACCCCATTGTACACAATCCCAATGGACCCAACCCCTTCCCATTCACTCCCACTGTACACAATCCCAATGGACCCAACCCCTTCCCATTCGCTCCCATTGTACACAATCCCAATGGACCCAACCCCTTCCCATTCGCTCCCATTGTACAGAATCCCAATGGACCCAACCCTTCCCATTCGCTCCCATTGTACACAATCCCAATGGACCCAACCCCTTCCCATTCGCTCCCATTGTACAGGCTTTGTACAGAATCTCAATGGACCCAATCCCTTCCCATTCGCTCCCATTGTACAGAATCCCAATGGACCCAGCCCCTTCCCATTCACTCCAATCCCAATGGACCCAACCACTTCCCATTCACTCCCACTGTACACAATCCCAATGGACCCAACCCCTTCCCATTCACTCCCATTGTACACAATCCCAATGGACCCAACCCCTTCCCATTCACTCCCATTGTACACAATCCCAATGGACCCAACTCCTTCCCATTCACTCCCACTGTACAGAATCCCAATGGACCCAACCCCTTCCCATTCACTCCCATTGTACACAATCCCAATGGACCCAACCCCTTCCCATTCACTCCCATTGTACACAATCCCAATGGACCCAACCCCTTCCCATTCACTCCCATTGTACACAATCCCAATGGACCCAACCCCTTCCCATTCACCCCCATTGTACACAATCCCAATGGACCCAACCCCTTCACTCCCATTGTACACAATCCCAATGGACCCAACCCCTTCCCATTCAATCCCACTGTACACAATCCCAATGGACCCAACCCCTTCCCATTCACTCCCACTGTACAGAGCCCCGCTGACCTCCTCATCTTCTTTGATCGACTGCTGCTTGGCTTTGGTGATGATGGTCTCCAGCTCGTGGAACTTGCGCTCCATCTCCTGCAGCTTGCAGCGGGCCTGCTGCTGCTCCCGCCGGATCTTCTCCAGGAGCTTCTTGCCGTGCTCCTCGGCGATGCAGGGGCTCTGCTGCCACTGCTGGATCCGCTGCGGGAGAATCTCGTAGATGCGGCTGCAGAGTGACCAGAGCGTACAACAGTCAAGGGGCAGAGCCCGAGGAGGCGCATGGCATTCGCAACAACAACAACAAGCATTTATACAGCGCCTTGAAAGTAGTAAAACGTCCCAAGGCCCTTCACAGGAGCGTTAATCAGACAAATTTTGACCCCGAGCCACTTAAGGAGATATTAGGGACAGGCGACCAAAAGCCTGGTCAAAGAGGTCGGTTTTAAGGAGGAGAGGCGGAGAGGTTTAGGGAGGGAATTCCAGAGCTTCGGGCCCTGGCGCGGTCACCAATGGTGGAGCGATGGAAATCGGGGGATGCGCAAGAGGCCACAATTGGAGGAGCCGCAGAAATCTCGGAGGGTTGTAGGGGCTGGAGGAGGTTACAGAGATAGGGAGGGGGGGGCGAGGAGGCCGTGGACGCTCACGTGTCTCTTCTCTGACGAAGGCGCCATCTCTCTCTCTCTGGGGATGCTGGCCGCCATCCCATACCTTCTCTAGGTGGCCATTTGTCACAAGCAAGCCTGGAGCGCTGTAGCAATATTCGACCTAGGGGAGGCACCGCAGCCAAGCATGACCCTGTCCAAATACACAGGTTCCCAAGGGGGAAAAGTGGGGGGTGGGGGCGGCTCACAGCATGGTAACCAGGTGCAGCGACTCTGGCCAACTAGCCCTTGCCCAAGCACCGCAAAGCCGGGGCCAACTATCGATAACCAGGGTCTCACTGATTGTGGTACTGAGCCCCACAGAGCAGGCAAGCAAAAAATTAAAAACTGTTGGAACATTTCATTCCCCACTACATTTTTTGTGAAATTTGTCCTCAAGGGGACTGATATCAGTGTTAACACTTTCGATCTGAGGCAGCCAGTGTCAAAATCAAGCACTCCCAGGGCAGGTACAGCATGGGTTAGATAGAAAGTAAAGCTCCCTCTACACTGTCCCATCAAACACTCCCAGGGCAGCTCCAGCACGGGTTAGATACAGAGTAAAGCTCCCTCTACACTGTCCCCATCAAACACTCCCAGGGCAGGTACAGCACGGGTTAGATACAGAGTAAAGCTCCCTCTACACTGTCCCATCAAACACTCCCAGGGCAGGTACAGCACGGATTAGATACAGAGTAAAGAACCCTCTACACTGTCCCCTTCAAACACTCCCAGGGCAGGTACAGCACGGGTTAGATAGAGTAAAGCTCCCTCTACACTGTCCCATCAAACACTCCCAGGGCAGGTACAGCACGGGTTAGATACAGAGTAAAGCTCCCTCTACACTGTCCCATCAAACACTCCCAGGGCAGGTACAGCACGGGTTAGATAGAAAGTAAAGCTCCCTCTACACTGTCCCCATCAAACACTCCCAGGGCAGGTACAGCACGGGTTAGATACAGAGTAAAGCTCCCTCTACACTGTCCCCATCAAACACTCCCAGGGCAGGTACAGCACGGGTTAGATACAGAGTAAAGCTCCCTCTACACTGTCCCATCAAACACTCCCAGGGTGGGGGGGAGGAGGAGGAGGTGGTGAAGGGGAATTGGAAGATGTCGAAGAGGAGAGCTGGGACGAGGGGGAGAGACACACACAAAGACACGGCCTTACTTGGCGGCTAAATTGATGCCACATTTGTCGGTGCAGTACTTGGAGTTCGGGCGAGCCGCCAGCACACAGCCGGGGCCCAAGCACTGCCGCAGGCTGGTCAGCTCCTTGCTCTCCACCTTCTCCGGGTGCTTGGTCTTCTGCTTGTGCTTCTGCTTCTGTTTGTGTCGCTTGTACTTCTCTTCCTTCTGTAAAAGACCCCCGCAAAAAGGGAGGAGGAGAGATCGGGTTACTGCAGAAAACAGAGTGGGGGGATGGATGTACGGGCAGGAGCCGGCCCACCCCGCTACCGTCCCCAGTCTCCCCGGCCTCCGCAAATGCCCGTCGCTCAGGAGCCGAGCGCCCTCCGCGCCTGCCCCGCCTCCCTTTCCCAACATCTTAACCCCCCGCCGCCACCGGGACAGCTAGAGAGCAAGTGGCCCGCAGCCCCACCCGCAGCCAATCAGTTCCTTTCAAGTGTCACCACCTGAGGCAAACACGCCACCATTTTGTGCACAGCAGAATCCCACAAACAGCAAATCTGCCGAAAGACTCGGTTAATCGTTTTTAAAAAGAATTTGTTGGGCCGGTGTTGGTTGGGGCGGGCGGGCGGGAGGGGGAGGGTGGGACTGTCGGCCCCAGGATGCCGGGGAGAACTCTCACCCCACGATCTCGCCTCTGATAGCGGCCGTGCGGATTTTTCAACGCCTGCCCCGCTCGGTTTAAGGCCTCGTCCGAAAGCCGGCTCGAGCCCCGCAACCTCCCGACTCGGGAGAATTTCCGGACGTCGCGGGACAGAGGCTTGAAAAGAAGGAACCGGCCGCGGCGGCCGGCTTCGTAGAGAGAGAGAGAGAGAAGGGAAGCTTTGCAGGCGTTCGGAAACCCGCAGTGTAAAAGGGTGGGCGGGGTCGCTCCTCGGGCTGTGTCCTGGTCCACTCGTGTTTCCCGGGCTTCGGCTGGTCAAAGCCTGCTCGGGAGCTCACAGTTACTTCTCCCGGGGAGGAGAGGAGGGGCGGGGGGGGGGGGGGGTGCCGCGACACGCAGGAGATGGCTTAAGCTCAGTCAGGTCCGCCTCGAGGGGTAAAGGCACACTCGCAGGCACACACACAGACACACAGTTCTTATCATGATCGTAAACGGGAACAGGGTCCCTCTAATACCTTAACACAGGGAGAGCGAGGAAGAGAGAGACAGACAGACTGAGTGAGAGAGAGAGCGACAGACAGAGAGAAGAGGAGAGAAGCAAGAAATTGTTTGATAAAACATATTCCTTGGTGGGGTCAAGGCTTGAAACTTTTGAGCTGGAGGTGGGAGGGGCCGGTATATACAAGGAACACAGGGTACTCAGTGGAGTGGGACCAGGAGCTGGGCGAAACGCTTTTGTTAAAAAGTAACAGGCATCCCTGCCCACCCGCCCGCCTGCCTTTGGACGACTTGTTTGCTGAGCGAGCGAGAGAGCAGCTGATTGCAAGAACTCGGATCTGGAGAGAGCGAAATAATTGAAACAGAGACGTTGCAAACAGGTCTTGCCACCAAGAGTACGTGAATAACCGGGTGCGTGTGGGCGTGTGTGAGCAGGTCTCGTTGTCCACCCGTGCGAGAGATGGGGCACGGCCAGGAAACACACGTTTAAGCACACGGTCGGCTCAGAAGGCGCTGTCCCTCCGGTTACTCATAGCTACGGTTTGCGAGACCGACTGAAATGGGGCTCGAGTGCCCCCTCTTTTTAAAAAAAAATGCCTGTTCTTTTTGTTCTAACATTACGTTTTCCTTGGAAGGGGATTGGTGGGGAGTGGGCGGGTGAATGTTTCGATCAAGGTGGCCACTCTTGCGCACGGCAGGAGGCTTGAACTGCTGCAGAGCAACAGGAGTGTCACACACCAGCTTGAGAACTGACCAGTCTCCGGCAGGGGGAAAGTGGGGAAGGGGAGGGGGTCGGCATTGACAACCCCCGCCGCCCTGACTCCACGGCCCCTTTCTGCAAGGGGGACGGAGGAAGGGGATACACTGTAGGGCCGAGAGGGGCCCCCCCTTCCCTCCCGTCAACGTCGAGAGGCGTTGCTCGCTCATGCGCACAAGCGAGCTGCGACAGACACGGCCTCCTGGTACTCTCGGGTCACTCCCGAAGAGGAGGCCGTCGAGGAAGCCCCAATCAATGCCGATGTTGGCACAGTGCAGGCTGCGGGGAGGGTGGTGGTGTGCGGGGTGGGGGGGGAGAAGACGACTTCCTGTCAGGTGGAGCCCTGCATACTGACTCGGCCTCTCTCCTGATACTTTTTACCTCAACGTTTTATATATATATCTGCGTATCGATCCAAAACGTGACCCTGTGCGCTAAGTGTCGGCCTCTGGGTGAACGCCGAATGAATGCCTTTTGCCGCCTGGTTCTGCACTGGTACGGCACGCTCCCGAATCTCGCAGACTGACGGAAAAACACGCGCTGACGGACTGCTGGTTCAGGCTAAGGAAAATAATTGGCATTTAGCATTACACAGAAGGATGAAATCAGATCGGATTAACAGAACTTCAGTTAAATTTTACAACGCCCGTTCCAAAACCGTAAAAGCTCAAAAAGGAGGGAGAGAAAGCAGAGGGAATTGGGACTGGGAACGGATCCGCATTCCCCCGCCCCCCTCCCGCCCCCCCTCCAGGAGCCCACAATTACTGGGCCTTAGCGCGCAGGAACACCTGGGTTTGGAGCAGCAACAGCAAGGGGCAGACAGCGAGGGCCCCCGAGAGAGAAGCATCCTCCTACTGTTCTTCGAGGCTGGAGGCCAACGTTCCTGGCCTGGGACTGGAGTGAGTCAGGCCTCGGTCTATAAACTGAGGCCACAACTACAAGCAGTCTTTGGGTGGATCCCACCTGGTGCTATGCTCGGGGGGGTAGGGGTGGGGGGGAAAGAAAGGGGTGGCCTACAACCAGGACAGCTGCCCAACCCAATAGGCAAATCAGGAGACGGTGGGGCTCCCGGCATAGCTATAGGAGGTCTCTGTCTGTCTCTCTTTCTCTCGCGTCCCTTTGATGTGCAGGAGGGGACGCTGCACTCCATTGTAAGGGGGCTAAACCATTCAGATTCACTTCTCGCAAGCGACAACCTTGTCAGTCGAGTCGGCGTTTCACCCGCCAAGCGGCCTTCCAAACCACCAGGACCGAAAGGCAAGTTTGGCAAAGGCTGAGAGCTTCACTCCCCCTACCACACACAATCCCCCAAGCGGGGGAGAGCCGTCACAGCGAACCACTCGGATCTGCGTTCGAGCGGGCTGTAAATATGAGCAAGTGTCGGCCCGGCAGTCAGTATTAATCAGTCCCACCTCGATGGATTGGACTGGATGTGTGGTGGGGAGGGGGGAGGGAGAGCTTGGAGTCCTGTAACCCTGGTTAAACACAAACACAGACGGGTTATCTTGCTCTGAAATGGACCAAGACAGGACTCTGCTCCTCAGCAGAGAGAGACGGGGGAAACAATTCCTCCCAAGGACAGCCCGGGGCTCACCGCGATCTGTACCCTTCTGATAAGCGTCTAACAGCGCAAGGCAGGATACACGGGTAGTGATGTGCTCCCGAAATCAGTCAGTGCAGAGCATACACACATACCACCGCCCCTCCTCTGACTACGACCAGCCGCGCAGACCTCCACATACCGCCCCGCGCGCGCAGCACCGCCCCCCCAGACAATTGACAGCGTGCGCTTTAAATAACTAGCGTCCCTGTATTGGCACGTCACGCGAAACTCCACCCCCACCCCCCCCCCTCTCCCAACCAGGCAGATCGTTGCAACAGCCTCAAAAAAAACCCCGCAGTCCCGACAGGGAAGGGTCCAGGTACCATCTGCGACCTGTGCTGGGAACGCTACTCTCCAGCCGGGACAGCTGTGTGGTGGTGGGGTGGGGGGGAGTGAGGCAGGTCGATCGCTATCCGGCGACCCGTCAGCTGAGGGAGGGCAGGATCAGGCGCAGCTGTGACGCCCCAGTGGGCGAATAGCTCGCCGCCCGGGCCCGCAGAGAGATACTCAAGAGGCCGCAGTGTAGCGTGCCACTGACATCCCGGGGGGGGGGGGGGGGGGGGTGGGGGTGGGGGGAGAGGGGTTTGTAGGGAAGGACACAGTGTCTCGCGCAGGCTAGTGTGAAGGAGGCTGAATTTCACGGGAACAGCACTTCCTGCACCCTCTCTCCCTCGCACATCAGCTTCGGTTCGGCACAGGCGATTAATGCTGGAAAGCAGCTGGAGGCTGAGGAGATGCTGCCCTCCAGAGGGGAGCAGGCGGAATGACGCACGGGATACAGTCGAAGAGTGAGACGGCCGAGACCGCTGATCAATCCCGAAACAAAGGGCGTGGGCGAGAGGAGGGTGCCGGCATTCCTCGCGATCGCCCCGGACTCGGTGCCCAGCTAACGCCCGGTGCCCTCTGCAGAACAAGTCTCGCTGCTGCCTCTCTCCCACACGCCCAGCGAGCCCCAACTTTCCACTGCTGCCCGCACTGGAGATTCTCGGAACGCCCGAGTATAGGGAGACAAACGAGAGGTTCAAATCAAACAGGAGCGAGAGAGGGGAGGAGAGCGAGAGTGTGCACGGGGGAGGAGGGGTGTGCATAGGAATATAGGAACAGGAGTCAGCCATTCAGCCCCTCGAACCTGTTCCGCCATTCAATAAGAGTGCACGAGGGTGTGCAGGGCAGCATGAGTGTGCAAGAGAGTGTTGCGGGGAGGAGTGTGCAAGAGATGAAACATGAGCAAGAGAGGGGATGAGAGCAGCGAAGGGGGAGAATGAGCGTGTGTGCAGGAGAGGGGGAGAGAGAGAGAGAGAGAGAGCGCAGAGAAGGAGACACACTCCCAGGCACCCCCCGTAAATACCGTCACACTCCCGGGGACCCTGTAAATACTGACACACTCCCGGGGAATCCCTGTAAATACTGACACACTCCCGGGGACCCTCTGTAAATACTGACACACTCCCGGGGACCCCCTGTAAATACTGACACACTCCCGGGGACCCCCTGTAAATACTGACACACTCCCGGGGAATCCCTGTAAATACTGACACACTCCCGGGGACCCTGTAAATACTGACACACTCCCGGGGACTCCCTGTAAATACTGACACACTCCCGGGGACCCCCTGTAAATACTGACACACTCCCGGGGACGATCTGTAAATACTGTTACACTCCCGGGGACCCCCTGTAAATATTGACACACTCCCGGGGACCCCCTGTAAATACTGACACACTCCCGGGGACCCCCTGTAAATACTGACATACTCCCCGGGGACTCCCTGTAAATACTGACACACTCCCGGGGACCCCCTGTAAATACTGACACACTCCCGGGGACCCCCTGTAAATACTGACACACTCCCGGGGACACCCTGTAAATACTGACACTCCCGGGGACGATCTGTAAATACTGTCACACGCCCGGGGACCCCCTGTAAATACTGACACACTCCCGGGGACCCCCTGTAAATACTGACACACTCCCGGGGACCCCCTGTAAATACTGACACACTCCCGGGGACCCCCTGTAAATACTGACACACTCCCGGGGACCACCTATAAATACTGACTCCCTCCCGGGGACCTCCTGTAAATACTGACACACTCCCGGGGACCCCTGTAAATACTGACACTCTCCCGGGGACCCCCTGTAAATACTGACTCACTCCCGGGGAATCCCTGTAAATACTGACTCACTCCCGGGAACCCCTGTAAATACTGACACACTCCTGGGGAACCCATGTAAATACTGACACACTCCCGGGGACCCCCTGTAAATACTGACACACTCCCTGGGGACCCCCTGTAAATACTGACACTCTCCCGGGGACCCCCTGTAAATACTGACACACTCCCTGAGACCCCCTGTAAATAGTGACACACTCCCGGGGACCCCCTGTAAATACTGACTCACTCCCGGGGAATCCCTGTAAATACTGACTCACTCCCGGGAACCCCTGTAAATACTGACACACTCCTGGGGAACCCATGTAAATACTGACACTCTCCCGGGGACCCCCTGTAAATACTGACACACTCCCGGGGACCCCCTGTAAATACTGACACACTCCCGGGGACCCCCTGTAAATACTGACACACTCCCGGGGACCCCCTGTAAATACTGACACACTCCTGGGGACCCACTGTAAATACTGACACACTCCCGGGGTCCCCCTGTAAATACTGACACACTTCCGGGAAACCCCCTGTAAATACTGACACTCTCCCGGGGACCCCTGAAATACTGACACACTCCCGGGGACCTCTTGTAAATACTGACACACTCCCCGGGGACCCCCCTTAAATACTGACACACTCCCCGGGGACTCCCCTTAAATACTGTCACACTCCCGGGGTCCCCCTGTAAATACTGACTCACTCCCGGGGACCCCCTGTAAATACTGACACACTCCCCGGGGACCCCCTGTAAATACTGACACACTCCCAGGGACCCCCTGTAAATACTGTCACACTCCCGGGGTCCCCCTGTAAATAGTGACACACTCCCGGGGACCCCCTGTAAATACTGACACACTCCCCGGGGACCCCCTGTAAATACTGACACACTCCCAGGGACCCCCTGTAAATACTGACACACTCCCGGGACCCCCTGTAAATACTGACACACTCCCGGAGACTCACTGTAAATACTGACACACTCCCCGGTACCCACTGTAAATACTGACACTCCCGGGGACCCCCTTTAAATACTGACACGCTCCCAGAGACCCCCTGTAAATACTGACACACTCCCGGGGACCCCTGTAAATACTGTCACACTCCCGGGGACCCCCTGTAAATACTAACACACTCCCGGGGACCACCTGTAAATACAGACACATCCCGGGGACCCCCTGTAAATACTGTCACACTCATGGGGATTCCCTGTAAATACTGACATACTCATGGGGATTCCCTGTAAATACTGACACACTCCCGGGGACCACCTGTAAATACTGACACACTCACGGGGATTCCCTGTAAATACTGACCACACTCCGTGGACACAACAGTACTTAGTTTCAGATTTGTCCTCAATCTGTGCAGATAACCCTCCCTGCAGGGAATACGCAGCGCTCAGCAGCGTCCCTTAGACCCGCAGTCACCACGCGGGGTCGGTGCGCAGACTCCTCCCCACACCACGAGCGCACGGCGCGGGCCAACAATCGAGACCCCCGCGCACCGGAAGGAGCACGCGGGCTGGGGTATCGATGCCGGCCGCTGGCGTAAACCGCGCCTGGCCACCGAGTTTTTCCTGCGTACTTGAGGTTGACGGGTGGAGGTTGAGGGATGACTTCCCACCAGGTGCAATTTGCATCGCACGGGGCGCCAGGTCTGAAGCTGAAATCAAGTGGGGCAGGTTGAGAAAGAGAAAGAGAAAGAATGAGAGGAAAAAAACGGGAGAGAAAGAGAAAGAGCATGGCCCGCTCCCTGTCCATCGTCCAGCACCCCACCCGCTCGAAGACGCCCAGTCCGCCCCCTGCTCTCCGTTGCCCGGACCCCATCCCCCACTCTCCGTCGCCCGGACCTCTGCTTCCCAACCTCGTTCTATCTCGTCTGGAACGCCCACCACCCACCCCCCCAAATCGTCCAGAACGCCCCCCCTCCCCATCCGACGTCCGGACCCCCCCCCTCCCTCCGTCGTCCGGACCCCCCCCCATCCCATCCGACGTCCGGACCCCCCCCCAACACTCTCCGTCGTCCGGACCCCCTCCCCACACTCTCCATCGTCCGGAACCCCCCCCTCTCCGTCGTCCGGACCCCCACCCCCCCACACTCTCTGTCGTCCGGACCCCCCCCCCCTCTCCGTCGTCCGGACCCCCCCCCCCCCCTCTCCGTCGTCCGGACCCCCCCCCCCCCCTCTCCGTCGTCCGGACCCCCCCCCCTCTCCGTCGTCCGGACCCACCCCCCCCTCTCCGTCGTCCTGACCCCCCCCCCCCCTCTCCGTCGTCCTGACCCCCCCTCCCCTCTCCGTCGTCAGGACACCCCCCCCTCTCTGTCGTCCGGACCCCCCCCCCTCTCTCTCCGTGGTCCGGACCCCCCCCCCTCTCTCCGTGGTCCGGACCCCCCCCTCTCCATCCGTCGTCCGGACCCCCCCTCCATCCGTCGTCCGGACCCCGCCCCTCTCTCCGTCGGCCGGACCCCCCCCCCTCTCCGTCGTCCGGACCCCCTCCCCTCTCCGTCGTCAGGACACCCCCCCCTCTCCGTCGTCAGGACACGCCCCCCTCTCCGTCGTCAGGACACCCCCCCCACTCCGTGGTCCGGACCCCCCCCCCCCTCTCTCTCCGTGGTCCGGACCCCCCCCCCCTCTCTCTCCGTGGTCCGGACCCCCCCCCCTCTCTCTCCGTGGTCCGGACCCCCCCCTCTCTCTCCGTGGTCCGGACCCCCCCCCCCTCTCTCCGTGGTCCGGACCCCCCCCTCTCTCTCCGTGGTCCGGACCCCCCCCCCCTCTCTCCGTGGTCCGGACCCCCCCCCTCTCCATCCGTCGTCCGGAACCCCCCCCCCCCTCCATCCTTCGTCCGGAACCCCCCCCCCCCTCCATCCTTCGTCCGGAACCCCCCCCCCCTCCATCCTTCGTCCGGACCCCCCCCCCTCTCCGTCGTCCGGACCCCCCCCTCTCCGTCGTCCGGACCCCCTCCCCTCTCCGTCGTCCGGACCCCCTCCCCTCTCCGTCGTCCGGACCCCCTCCCCTCTCCGTCGTCCGGACCCCCTCCCCTCTCCGTCGTCCGGACCCCCTCCCCTCTCCGTCGTCCGGACACCCCCCCTCTCCGTCGTCCGGACCCCCCCCCCCTCTCCGTCGTCCGGACCCCCCCCCTCTCTCCGTGGTCCGGACCCCCCCCCTCTCTCCGTGGTCCGGACCCCCCCTCTCCATCCGTCGTCCGGACCCCTCCCACCCCTCCATCCGTCGTCCGGACCCCCCCCCCTCTCTCCGTCGTCCGGACCCCCCCCCCTCTCTCCGTCGTCCGGACCCCCCCCCCTCTCTCCGTCGTCCGGACCCCCCCCCCTCTCTCCGTCGTCCGGACCCGCCCCCTCTCTCCGTGGTCCGGACCCCCCCCCCTCTCTCCGTGGTCTGGACCCCCCCCCCTCTCTCCGTGGTCCGGACCCCCCCCCTCTCCATCCGTCGTCCGGACCCCCCCCCCCCTCTCTCCGTCGTCCGGACCCCCCCCCCCTCTCTGTCGTCCGGACCCCACCCCCCCTCTCTGCCGTCCGGACCCCCTCCCCCTCTCTCTCCGTCGTCCCCCCTCTCCGTCGTCCGGACCCCCCCCTCTCTGCCGTCCGGACCCCCCCCGCCCCTCTCTGTCATCCGGACCCCCCCGCCCCTCTCTGTCATCCCCCACCCCCCCTCCGTCGTCCAGGCCGCTCCCCTCTCTCTGTCGTCCGGACCCCCCTCGCTCTCCATCGTCCAGCTCGCCATGCCCCTCGCTGGGACCTTTGAAACATCCAGTGAGACTTCACCCCATTATTACAGGCGCAGTTAATGCCCCGGCGATCGAGCCTCGCTGCGTGTTGTGGTTTTGAAGGGGAGAACCTTTAAGTACAGTGCAGCACGATTGCGGTTAAACACCCAGCCCCAGCCAGCAGTTCCTGCATGCACGGTGGACAGTCACACACGCTGAACGCTCTTACCTTTTTGTCCGACTTCTTATCCCTCCGCTGTACGTGTTTTACCTTCACGGCTCGTTTGCGCAGTGGCGGGTCGATAAACAGGGCGTCCTCGGCCTCGCTGAGCCACGGCTGTGAGAGTAGGAGAGACGGGAAAGGTGGTCAGTGACTCCGCTCAGCAAAAGTCCCAGACTTCAGGCAGCCCACTGACCCAATCCCACATCATTGCCCCCACACTTGCTGATTTTCTCCAAGCTACTGCGGCCAACGCTGCCCTGCACCATATCCATCATCCCCACCCACCCACCTTCTCCCCATATCCCTCAACCCCACCCACCCACCTTCTCCCCATATCCTCAACACCACCCACCCACCTTCTCCCCATATCCCTCAACCCCACCTTCTCCCCATATCCATCATCCCCACCCACCCACCTTCTCCCCATATCCCTCAAGCCCACCCACCCACCTTCTCCCCATATCCCTCAACCCCACCTTCTCCCCATATCCCTCAACCCCATCTACCCACCTTCTCCCCATATCCTCACCACCACCCACCCACCTTCGCCCCATATCCATCATCCCCACCCACCCACCTTCTCCCCATATCCCTCAACCCCACCCACCCACCTTCTCCACATATCCCTCAACCCCACCCACCCACCTTCTCCCCATCTCCCTCAACCCCACCCACCCACCTTCTCCCCATCTCCCTCAACCCCACCCACCCTCCTTCTCCCCATATCCCTCAACCCCACCCACCCACCTTCTCCCCATATCCCTCAACCCCACCTACCCACCTTCTCCCCATCTCCCTCAACCCCACCCACCCACCTTCTCCCCATCTCCCTCAACCCCACCCACCCTCCTTCTCCCCATATCCCTCAACCCCACCCACCCACCTTCTCCCCATATCCCTCAACCCCACCTACCCACCTTCTCCCCATATCCCTCAACCCCACCCACCCACCTTCTCCACATATCCCTCAACCCCACCCACCCACCTTCTCCACATATCCCTCAACCCCACCCACCCACCTTCTCCCCATCTCCCTCAACCCCACCCACCTTCTCCCCATCTCCCTCAACCCCACCCACCCTCCTTCTCCCCATATCCCTCAACCCCACCCACCCACCTTCTCCCCATATCCCTCAACCCCACCCACCCACCTTCTCCCCATATCCCTCAACCCCACCTACCCACCTTCTCCCCATATCCCTCAACCCCACCCACCTTCTCCCCATATCCCTCAACCTCACCCACCCACCTTCTCCCCTTATCCCTCAACCCCACCCACCCACCTCTCCCCATATCCCTCAACCCCACCCACCCACCTTCTCCCCATATCCCTCAACCCCACCTACCCACCTTCTCCCCATCTCCCTCAACCCCACCCACCCACCTTCTCCCCATCTCCCTCAACCCCACCCACCCTCCTTCTCCCCATATCCCTCAACCCCACCCACCCACCTTCTCCCCATATCCCTCAACCCCACCTACCCACCTTCTCCCCATATCCCTCAACCCCACCCACCCACCTTCTCCACATATCCCTCAACCCCACCCACCCACCTTCTCCACATATCCCTCAACCCCACCCACCCACCTTCTCCCCATCTCCCTCAACCCCACCCACCTTCTCCCCATCTCCCTCAACCCCACCCACCCTCCTTCTCCCCATATCCCTCAACCCCACCCACCCACCTTCTCCCCATATCCCTCAACCCCACCCACCCACCTTCTCCCCATATCCCTCAACCCCACCTACCCACCTTCTCCCCATATCCCTCAACCCCACCCACCTTCTCCCCATATCCCTCAACCTCACCCACCCACCTTCTCCCCTTATCCCTCAACCCCACCCACCCACCTTCTCCCCATATCCCTCATCCCCACCCACCCACCTTCTCCCCATATCCCTCATCCCCACCCACCTTCTCCCCATATCCCTCATCCCCACCTTCTCCCCATATCCCTCAGCCCCACCTACCGACCTTCTCCCCATATCTCTCAACCCCACCTACCCACCTTCTCCCCATCTCCCACAACCCCACCTTCTTCCCATATCCCTCAACCCCACCTACCCACCTTCTCCCCATATCCCTCAACCCCACCCACCTTCTCCCCATATCCCTCAACTCCACCTCCCCACCTTCTCCCCATATCCCTCAACCCCACCTACCCACCTTCTCCCCATATCCCTCAACCCCACCCACCCACCTTCTCCCCATATCCCTCAACCCCACCTACCCACCTTCTCCCCATCTCCCACAACCCCACCTTCTCCCCATCTCCCTCAACCCCACCTACCCACCTTCTCCCCATCTCCCTCAACTCCACCTACCCACCTGCTCCTCATATCCCTCAACCCCACCTACCCACCTTCTCCCCATATCCCTCAACCCCACCTACCCACCTTCTCCCCATATCCTTCAACCCCACCTACCCACCTTCTGCCCATCTCCCACAACCCCTTCTCCCCATATCCCTCAACCCCACCCACCCACCTTCTCCCCATATCCCTCAACCCCACCTACCCACCTTATCCCCATATCCCTCAACCCCACCCACCCACCTTCTCCCCATATCCCTCAACCCCACCTACCCACCTTCTCCCCATATCCCTCAACCCCACCTACCCACCTTCTCCCCATCTCCCACAACCCCACCTTCTCCCCATATCCCTCAACCCCACCCACCCACATAAGAACATAAGAAATAGGAGCAGGAGTAGGCCAATCGGCCCCTCGAGCCTGCTCCGCCATTCAATAAGATCATGGCTGATCTGATCCTAACCGCCAATCTACTATCTATCACAGAACCATCTCCTGCATCTAACAGAATTGCACACACGAAATAGGAGCAGAATCAGGCTACACAGTCCCTGGGCCCGCTCCACTACCCACAGGGCCATGACCGATCCGAACCTAGACTCATGTCCAAATTCCTGCCCGCTCCCCGTAACCCTTAATGCCCTTTACTTCTAGGAAACTGTCTATTTCTGTTTTAAATTTAATTAATGTTGTAGCTTCTACAGCTTTTTGTGGCAGCATATTCCATGGACCTACCACCCTCTGAGTGAAGTAGTTCCTCCTCATCTCAGTTTTGAAAGAGCAGCCCCTTATTCTAAGACTATGTCCCCTAGTTCTCGTCTCACCCGTCATCGGGAACATCCTCCCCGCATCCACCCGATCCAACCCCTTCACAATCTTATATGTTTCAATAAGATCGCCTCTCATTCTTCTGAACTCCAATGAGTAGAGTCCCAATCTACCCAACCTCTCCTCATATGACCACCCCCTCATCCCCGGGATTAACCGAGTGAACCTTTTTTGCACTGCCTCGAGAGCAAGGATGTCTTTCCTTAAGTAAGGACACCAAAACTGTATGCAGTATTCCAGGTGCGGTCTCACCAATACCTTGTACAACTGAAGCAATACCTCCCTATTTTTATATTCTATCCCCCTAGCAATGAAAGCCAACATTCCATTTGCCTTCTTAATCACTTGCTGCACCTGCATACTAACCTTTTGAGTTTCGTGCACCAGGACCCCCAGATCCCTTTGCACTTCAGTACTCTCCAGTTTCTTGCCATTAAGATAATAAATTGCTCTAGGATTTTTCCTGCCAAAGTGCATCACCTCACACTTTCCAGTGTTGTATTCCATCTGCCAAATCTCTGCCCACTTACTTAGCCTGTCTATGTCCCCTTGCAGGTTTTTTATGTCCTCCTCACTCACTACTTTCCCTCCCATCTTTGTATCATCTGCAAATTTTGATATGTTACACTTGGTCCCTTCCTCCAAATCGTTAATATAGATTGTGAAGAGTTGGGGACCCAGCACTGACCCCTGTGGAACACCACTAGTTACTGATTGCCAGTCTGAGAATGAACCATTTATCCCAACTCTTTGCTTTCTGTTAGATAGCCAATCATCTATCCATGCCAGAATATTACCCCCAATCCCGTGATTTTTTACCTTAAGCAATAATCTTTTGTGTGGCACCTTGTCAAATGCCTTTTGGAAGTCTAAATACACTACGTCCACTGGTTCCCCTTTATCCACTCTATATGTTACTTCCTCAAAGAACTCCAGCAAATTTCCTCATATCCCTCAACCCCACCTTCTCCCCATATCCCTCAACCCCACCTACCCACCTTCTCCCCATAGCCTTCAACCCCACCTACCCACCTTCTCCCCATATCCCTCAACACCCCCACCCACCTTCTCCCCATATCCCTCAACCCCACCCACCCACCTTCTCCCCATATCCCTCATCCCCACCCACCCACCTTCTCCCCATATCCTTCCACCCCACCACTTCACCATGTCCTCCAATCCATTCTTTCTGCAGAAACCCACCCAATTTACCCGTGACCCCATTTACACTGTCTCCTTCAACATCCTTCCCTGGTAACCTTTTCTAACAACTCTAAGAGCCCCTCTTATGCCTGACTTCCGAATTTGATGACTACACGAGACACACAATATTAAAAGTTGGAGGTGAAGTGTCCAATTTCTGTGTCACTTCCGTCCCATCACACTTGAGGATATCCTGACTGACAGCGAGCAATAGGGAGTCAGAAGCTATGTTGAAGTGTGATGGATGACTCCTCTACAGTTCCTAGTTTTTTCTAAGCAGTGAGAGACTAGGAACTGTAGAGGAGCAAAGAGATTTGGGAGTTCACAATCGTTAAAAGCCAGACCCCTTCTGGAGCACTGGGCCCCACGCACCTCAGGAAAGATATATTGGGTCTCGGAGGGGGCGCAGCGCAGATTCACCAGAACGACACTGGGGCTTGAAGGGTTAAAATAAATAAACTTGGCATGTTTTCCCTCGCGTATAGGAGATTAAGGGATTGATCTGTTAAAAGGATTCGGTAGGGTGAAGAGAGAAACTATTTCCTCTGGTGGGGAGAGTCAAGAACAAGGGGGCACGATGGCCTACTTAGTTCCTCATGCTCGCAATGGTGGAAACTTGACGGGCAGCACAAGCTACACATAAAATTAATATATTGTGGATAACACATCAAGTTGATAACAGCATAAAAGGGCTAAAAGGGTTAAATTCCGAGGACAGGTTGCACAGACTGGGCTCGTGTTCCCTCGAGTGTCGAAGATTAAGGGGTGATCTGATCGAGGTGTTTGAGATGATTAAAGGATTCGATCAGGTCGATCGAGAGAGAAGCTATTTCCTCTGGTTGGGGGGGGGGAGTCCAGAACAAGGGGGCAGAACCTTCAAATTAGAGCCAGGCCGTTCAGGGGTGATGTCAGGAAGCACTTCTTCACACACAGGCCGGTGGAAATCGGGAACTCTCTCCCCCAAAAAAGCCATCGAGGCTGGGGGTCAATTGGAGCTTTCAAAACTGAGATCGATAGATTTTTGTTGGGGGAGGGTATTAAGGGATACAAAGCCAAGGCGGGTAGCTGGAGCTAAGATACAGATCAGCCCTGATCGAACTGAATGGCAGAACAGGCTTGAGGGCATGAATGGCCGCCTCCTGTTCCCGTGTTCCTCGAGAGACATTGGTAAGGTGGGGAATGGGCTAAAAAGTGGCAGATGGAATTCACTGTGAAGGGAAGGGGAGGGGAAGGGGGGGGGCGAGGCCATGAAGGAATTTGAACAGGAGGATGAGAATTTGAAAACTGAGGCGTTGCCGGACCGGGAGCCAATGTAGTACGGCGAGTACGGGGTGGGGGGGGGTGGGGGCGGTGATGGGTGAACAGGACTGGGTGCGAGTTAAGACACGGGGCAGCAGAGTTCTGAATGAGCTGAAGTTCACGGAGGGTGGAAGGTGGGAGGCCGGCCAGGAGAGCGTTGGAATAGAAAGCACAAGCCACACACAAAACTTTTGTCGAGTTTGTCAGAATAGTCGTACTAGGTTGGATATTTCTTGAACAGAAAATATATATATCCACATATAAGTACTTATTCGGCAGTAGCTATGCAAGGCCAGTCCTGGGACCACTGCAGACATTACCTCATTGACCATCCACGAGAAGATGTGATAAATCAGTCAAGTGACTGTAGGGAGGCGACGTGGGATGAATAGGCTTGTTATGGATGTACTGGAAGGCGATAAGGAGCAAGGCCATCACTGCGTCACCACATTACAGGAAAGATGTGATCGCACTAGAGAGGGTGAAGAGGAGATTTACCAGGATGCGGCCAGGACTGGAGGAATTTTAGCGATGGGGAAAGATTGGAGAGGCTCGGGTTGTTTTGCTTTGGAACAGAGGAGGCTGAGGGGAGATTTAATTGAGGTGTATAAAATGATGAGGGGGCCTGGATAGAGTGGATAGGAAGGACCTATTTCCCTGAGCAGAGAGGTCAATAACCAGGGGGGCAGAGATTTAAAGTCACTGGGAGAAGGATTAGAGGGGAGTTGAGGAGAACTTTCTTCACCCAGAGGGTTGTGGGGGTCTGGAACTCACTGCCTGAAAGGGTGGTCGAGGCAGAAACCCTCATCACATTTAAAAAGTACTTGGATACGCACTCGAAGTGCTGTCACCTACAGGTCTACGGACCAAGAGCTGGAAAGTGGGATTAGGCTGGACAAGCTCTTTTTCGGCTGGCACAGACACGATGAGCTCAATGGCTTCCTTCCGTGCTGTAAATTTCTATGATGTGGAGATGCCGGTGTTGGACTGGGGGGGGGGACAAATGTGAGAAGTCGCACAACACCAGGTTATAGTCCAACAGCTTTATATGAAATCGCAAGCTTTCGGAGCGCTGCTCCTTCGTCAGGTGAAGTGAAGAGATGCATATAGGCACAGCATATATAGTCAGAGAACACAGCCAGATGACTACAGTTAATCTTTCCAACTGCCCTTTATCACACCTCGGCAGAGAGATAATCACGGCAATCAAAGGTGTGGATGGTGTCCAAACAGGTCAGTCAGCAAAACATTACATCAAAGACAATGAGGTGGGGTCACAAGGGGGTCAATGTGGCAGATGCTGGGGTCTGTATGGAAAACAAAAAACTTTTTTTGCTGGAAATCACAGCAGGTCCGGCCGCATCTGTGTAGAGAGAACAAGCCAACGACGACTCGAGTCTGGATGACTCTACGTCAGGTGGGGTTACATGTAGCGTGACATGAACCCAAGATCCCGGTTGAGGCCGTCCTCATGGGTGCGGAACTTGGCTATCAGTTTCTGCTCGACGATTTTGCGTTGTCGTGTGTCTCGAAGGCCGCCTTGGAGAACGCTCACCCGAAGATCGGAGGCTGAATGTCCTTGACTGCTGAAGTGTTCCCCGACTGGGAGGGAACACTCCTGCCTGGCGATTGTTGCGCGGTGTCCGTTCATACGTTGTCTCAGTGTCTGCATGGTCTCGCCGATGTACCATGCTCCGGGGCATCCTTTCCTGCAACGTATGAGGTAGACAACGTTGGCCGAGTCACATGAGTATGTACCATGTACCTGGTGGGTAGTGTCCTCACGTGTGATGATGGTATCTGTGTTGATGATCTGGCATGTCTTGCAGAGGTTGCCGTGGCAGAGTTGTGTGGTGTCGTGGTCGCTGTTCTCCTGAAAGCTGGGTAATTTGCTGCGAACGATGGTACTTTTGAGGTTAGGCGGCTGTTTGAAGGCGAGTAGTGGGGGTGTGGGGATGGCCTTAGCGAGGTGTTCGTTGTCATCGATGACATGTTGAAGGCTGCGAAGAACATGGCGTAGTTTCTCCGCTCCGGGGAAGTACTGGACGACGTAGGGTACTCTGTTGGTTGTGTCCCGTGTTTGTCTTCTGAGGAGGTCTATGCGTTTTTTCGCTGTGGCCCGTCGGAACTGTCGATCGACGAGTCGAGCGTCATATTCCGTTCTTACGAGGGCGTCTTTCAGCGTCTGTAGGTGTCCATCGCGTTCCTCCACGTCTGAGCAGATCCTGTGTATTCGCAGGGCTTGTCCATAGGGGATGGCTTCTTTAACGTGGTTCGGGTGGAAGCTGGAGAAGTGGACCTTCGTGAGGTTGTCCGTCGGCTTGCGGTAGAGTGAAGTGCTGAGGTGTCCGTCTTTGATGGAGATTCATGTGTCCAAGAATGAAACCGATTCTGAGGAGTAGTCCATGGTGAGTTTGATGGTGGGATGGAACTTGTTGATGTTATCGTGTAGTCTTTTCAGTGATTCTTCGCCGTGGGTCCAAAGGAAGAAAATGTCGTCGATGTATCTGGTGTATAGCGTTGGTTGGAGGTCCTGTGCAGCGAAGAAGTCTTGCTCGAACTTGTGCATGAAGATGTTGGCGTATTGGGGTGCGAATTTGGTCCCCATGGCTGTTCCGTGTGTTTGGGTAAAAAACTGGTTGTCGAAGGGGAAGACATTGTGGTCAAGGATGAAGCGGATGAGTTGTAGGATGGCGTCTGGAGATTGGCTGTTGTTGGTGTTGAGTACTGAGGCTGTCGCAGCGATGCCGTCATCGTGGGGGATACTGGTGTAGAGTGCTGAGACGTCCATCGTGGCGAGGAGTGTTCCTGGTTCAACTGGTCCGTGGGTGCTGAGTTTCTGTAAGAAGTCTGTAGTGTCGCGACAGAAGCTGGGGGTTCCCTGTACGATGGGTTTCAGGATGCCCTCGATGTATCCAGAGAGGTTCTCACACAGGGTTCCGTTGCCTGATACGAGGAAGAGTTTTTATAGTTGTATAAAAAGAAAAAGGGTGGCGAAAGTAAATGTTGGTCCCTTGGAGGATGAGACCGGGAAATTAATGGTGGGAAATATGGAGATACACTGAATGAATATTTTGTATCAGTCTTTACAGTAGAGGACACTAAGAATATCCCAACACTGGACAAACAGGGGGCTATAGGGGGGGGGAGGAGCTAAACACGATCAAAATCACTAAGGAAGTGGTACTCGGTAAAATAATGGGACTCAAGGCGGATAAATCACCTGGACCTGATGGCTTACATCCTAGGGTCTTGAAGGAAGTGGCGGTAGGGATTGTGGATGCATTGGTAATAATTTTCCAAAACTCCCTGGACTCAGCAAAGATCCCGGCAGACTGGAAAACTGCTAATGTAACACCCTTATTTAAAAAGGGCAGTAGACAGAAGGCTGGAAACTATAGACCGGTTAGCCTAACATCAGCGGTAGGTAAAATTTTGGAGTCCATTATTAAGGAGACAGTAACGGGACAATTGGATAATCATAATTTAATAGGACAAAGTCAGCATGGTTTTATGAAGGGGAAGTCATGTTTGACAAATTTGCTGGAGTTCTTTGAGGAAGTAACACACAGGGTGGATAAAGGGGAACCAGTGGATGTGGTGTATTTAGACTTCCAAAAGGCATTTGACAAGGTGCCACACAAAAGATTATTGCTTAAGATAAAAAATCACGGGATTGGGGGTAATATTCTGGCATGGATAGAGGATTGGCTATCTAACAGAAATGAGAAGTCGCACAACACCAGGTTATAGTCCAACAGATTTATTTAATTTTACAAGCTTTCGAAGCAGTTCGCTCCTTCGTCAGGTAAGTTCCTGACGAAGGAGCGAACTGCTTCGAAAGCTTGTAAAATTAAATAAATCTGTTGGACTATAACCTGGTGTTGTGCGACTTCTCATTTTTGTCCACCCCAGTCCAACGCCGGCATATCTAACAGAAGGCAGAGAGTTGGGATAAATGGTCCATTCTCAGACTGCAATCAGTAACTAGTGGTGTTCCGCAGGGGTCAGTGCTGGGTCCCCAACTCTTTACAATCTATATTAACGATTTGGAGGAGTGGACCGAGTGTAACATATCAAAGTTTGTAGATGATACTAAGATGGGAGGGAAAGTAGTGAGTGAGGAGGACATAAAAAATCTGCAAGGGGACATAGACAGGCTAAGTAAGTGGGCAGAGATTTGGCAGATGGAATACAATACTGGAAAGTGTGAGGTTATGCACTTTGGCAGGAAAAATAGTAGAGCAAGTTATTATCTAAAGGGCAAGAAACTGGAAAGTACTGAAGTACAAAGGGATCTGGGGGTCCTGGTGCACAAAACTTAAAAGGTTAGTATGCAGGTGCAGCAAGTGATTAAGAAGGCCAATGGAATGTTGGCTTTCATTGCTAAGGGGATAGAATATAAAAATAGGGACGTATTGCTTCAGTTGTACAAGGTATCGGTGAGACCGCACCTGGAATACTGCATACAGTTTTGGTGTCCTTACTTAAGAAAAGACATACTTGCTCTCGAGTCAGTACAAAGAAGGTTCACTCGGTTAATCCCGGGGATGAGAGGATGGACATATGAGAGGTTGGGTAGATTGGGACTCTACTCATTGGAGTTCAGAAGAATGAGAGGCGATCTTATTGAAACATATAAGATTGTGAAGGGGTTGGATCGGGTGGATGCGGGGAGGATGTTCCCGATGATGGGTGAAACTAGAACTAGGGGGCATAGTCTTAGAATAAGGGGCTGCTCTTTCAAAACTGAGATGAGAAGGAACTACTTCACTCAGGAGGGTGGTAGGTCCATGGAATATGCTGCCCCAAAAAGCTGTAGAAGCTACATCATTACATAAATTTAAAACAGAAATAGACAGTTTCCTAGAAGTAAAGGGAATTAAGGGTTACAGGGAGCGGGCAGGAATTTGGACATGAGTCTAGGTTCGGATCGGTCATGGCCCTGTGGGCAGCGTAGCGGGCCCAGGGGCCGTGTAGCCTGATCCTGCTCCTATTTCGTGTGTCCAATTCTGTTAGGTTCAGGAGATGGTTCTGTGATAGTAGATTGGCGGTTAGGATCAGATCAGCCATGATCTTATTGAATGGCGGAGCAGGCTCGAGGGGCCAATTGGCCTACTCCTGCTCCTATTTCTTATGTTCTTATTATGTACGATAGGACGTCCGGGTGTGTTGGCTTTGTGTATCTTTGGGAGGCAGTAGAAGTCTCCCACGCGGGGAGTACGTGGGATGAGAGCGCGTAGGATGCTTTGAAGGTCTGGATCGAAGGTCTTGGATCAGTCTACTGAGTTGGCGGGTGTGTTCTTTGGTCGGATCTGCGGGTAGCTGTCTGTAGTGTTCCTGGTTGTCCAGTTGTTGGTATGCTTCTTTGCAATAGTCCATTCTGTTCTGTATGACGATGGCTCCTCCTTTGTCCGCTGGTTTGATGACGATGTTGCGGTTGGTCTCGAGAGCGTGGATGGCGTTGCGTTGTGCTCGGGTGACATTCTGGACTGTCTTGTGGGTGCGGCTGATGAATCTGGCGTTGATGCATCTCCTGACAGCTTGAGCATACATGTCAAGCTTAGGGCAGCGACCCTCCGGAGGGGTCCAATTTGACTCTTTCTTCTTCGGTTGCTGCACTGCGGGTCCCTCTGTCTGCTGTTCCGGATCATTGATTGTCTCATTGGGTTCGCTGCTGACATCTTGGGATTCGTGGAAGAATTCCCGGAGCCTCATTCTCCTGATGAATTCCTCTGTCTGCCGCGAGACCGATGGGGTCCATTTTGGTGGTGGGGCAGAAAATGAGCCCTCGGCTGAGAACTTCGATTTCGTCTGGTTTAAGGGTGTGGTCGGACAAGTTGACGATGGACTTCCCTGTGGTTGCAACCGTGGTACCGGGGGAGGCTTGGTTGCTGCTGGTGGTGATGCCGAGTTTCTCAAGCTTCCTGTTCTTGGTGTGCATGTAGGCAGCGTAGTTCCGTTGCCTCGTCTGTTTGGCGGTGTCTCGTAGCTGGTCTGCTGTGTCCTGAGCACAGGCTGAGAACATGGACTCTATCTTGGTTTCGAGGTTGCGGCGTCTGCTGTTGAGCTGGTTGAGGAGTGTGCGAGAGGTACGACGGCAGGGTATCTCAGCGTAGTCTGTGTTGTATGTCGACTTGAGTGGGTTCGTGATTTTCTATGATTCTCGGATACCCACGGGTCCTCATTCATGAGTGAACACATCTTATTGTGCAGACTCACTGGAGTGAGAACGCATTGACTAAATGGCATTGCATTAGGACGTCATCACACATCAAAAAAAAGGTGCTGATGCTGGGGCTCCTGGGGGAACTTTGCTGGTCTCGCTGAGGCGAGCGTAAGCAGTCAAGACGACACGCTTTCGATCTCCTGAAGGGAGTCTCTGGTATGCGAGTCATAGGCCCGGATTTTGTGGGTAGGAATAACCATGAGGCTATCAATCAGTGCTCACCCTTACTAAGGAGCAAATCGGAGTGAAACAAAATCTCAACTCCCCTCTAGATCTTTCACCAATGATTTTAAATCTATGACCGCTGGTTATTGACCCACTCGCCAGAGGGAATAATTATTCTCTCTCTACTCTGTCAAAACCTCTCATCATCTTGAAAACCTCTTAACCATCTCTGTTCCAAGGAGAACAGTCCTAACTTTTCCCACCTCTCCTCTTAACTGACATACCTCCGTCCTGGTAACACAGAATTTCACAGAATCCCCACAGTGCAGATAGAGGCCATTTCGGCCCATCGAGCCTGCATCGACACATATCCCACCCTATCCCCGTAACCCCACGTATTTAATCCCCCCTAACACTAAGGGTCAATTTATCATAGCCAAATCAACCTAACCCGCACATCTTTGGACTGTGGGAGGAAACCGGAGCACCCGGAGGAAACCCACGCAGACACGGGGAGAATGTGCAAACTCCACACAGACAGTCACCCGAGGCCGGATTCGAACCCGGGTCCCTGGCGCTGTGAGGCAACAGTGCTAACCACTATGCCACCATGTTGCCGTAACGCCCCGATAAACCTCCTCTGCAGCCTTTTTAAGGCCTTGGTGTCTTCCCTGAAGCGTGGTTGCCCAGAATGTGCACAATACTGCGGCTGAGGCCGAACCGAATGGTGTGTTGGCCTTTATTGCAAAGGGGGGGGATTGCGGTTTAAGAGTAAAGGAATCTTGCTGCATTTGTACAGGGGTTTGGCGAGACCACACCTGGAGTACTGTGCACAGTTTTGGTCTCTCTTGTCTGAGGAAGGATATATTTGCCTTGGAGGAAGTTCACCAGACCGATTCCTGGGATGAGGGGGATTGTGCCTAAACTCTCTGGAGTTTAGCAGAATGAGAAGTGATCTAATTGAAATGTATAAAATTCTTACAGGGATTGTACAGGGTAGATGCCGAGAGGCTTTTTTCCCCCTGGCTGGAGAGTCTAGAACCAGGGGTCACAGTCTCAGGATAAGGGGTCGGCCATTTAGGACTGAGATGAGGAGGAATTTCTTCACTCGGAGGGTGGTGAATGACATGAATCTTGTCATTCATGTGGGAATGACTTATGAAATAATACTGGGCGGCCAGCAGGTGGCGCTGTCCAGGGAGAGTATAAATACTCGGGCATGGGCCCAGCTTGCTCAGGACTTTCTTTAACAAGAACTAGTGAAGGACACAACTAGACCTCCATGTTGTAAAACAGTTGATTAAAGCTTTGTTTAACGCTTAGACCAAGTGCCTAGTAGTTTTCTTGCGTCTGAGAATCTTTGGAATTCACTACCCCAGAAGGCTGTGGATGCTCAGTCGTTGAGTATTTTCAAGACTGAGATCGAGAGATTTTTGGGGACTAAGAGAATCAAGGGATCGGGGCAGGAAAGTGGAGTTGAGGTGGAAGATCAGCCATGATCTTATTGAATGGCGGAGCAGGCTCGAGGGTCCGAATGGCCTGATCCTGTTCCTACACGTTCTTGCGACCAGTTCTTTCTATAATGAAGAGTTAAAAGCAGAGTTCCACGGTTTCCTAGGCCTCAGACTGTTTTTTTTATTCGCTTATGGGATGTGGGCGTCGCTGGCAAGGCCAGCATTTATTGCCCATCCCTAGTTGCCCTTGAGAAGGTGGTGGTGAGCCGCCTTCTTGAACCGCTGCAGTGCCGTGTGGCGAAGGTACTCCCACAGTGATGTTTCATAGCAGTTAGTTACAACTGAGTGGCCATCTCAGAGGGCGGTTAAGAGTCAACCACATTGCTGTGGGTCTGGAGTCACGTACCGGCCAGACCGGGTAAGGACGGTAGATTTCCTTCCCTGAGGGGCAACACGGTGGCATAGTGGTTAGCACTGTTGCCTCACAGTGCCAGGGACCCGGGTTCAAATCCGGCCTCGGGTGACTGTCTGTGTGGAGTTTGCACATTCTCCCCGTGTCTGCGTGGGTTTCCTCCGGGTGCTCCGGTTTCCTCCCACAGTCCAAAGATGTGCGGGTTAGGTTGATTTGGCTATGATAAATTGACCCTTAGTGTTCGGGGGGATTAAATATATCTGTGGGGTTACGGGGATAGGGTGGGATATGTGTCGGTGCAGGCTTGATGGGCCGAAATGGCCTCTATCTGCACTGTGGGGATTCTGTGACATCAGTGAACGAGATGGGTTTGTACGACAATCTGGTAGTTTCATGGTCACCATTACTGATGCTAGCTTTTTTTTTAAAATTCCAGATTTATTTAATTAGCTGATTTTAAATTCCCCAGCTGCCGTGGCCTGCAAGAGAAAGGAAAGTGTGTGTGTGTGAGTGAGTGTGGTGCAATGTTTGGGTGATGTGCGTGCCATCCTGTCATTGTGTGCAAGTTGTGAGATGTGGGTGTGAGTGTTGCTAGGTCGAGATGATTGGTGGGTGACTGTTGGGGGGGGTGTGGTGCTTTGGGCAGTGTGTGAAGACTGTGGTTCAGATGGTGGTATGCAGCATTTGTTGAAGCCTTCACTCGCCCTGACTACCCGTGTGACGTCGTTAAACTGCTTCCTGCACCGTGTGGGGGTCCTGGGGACCACAGTGCTGCCCGTGACGTGGTGTGCCACCTCCCTCCACATAGTCCGGCAGACTTGTGGCGAGGGCCTCCTGCCAGTTGGCAGGTACAGAACCACCTGCCCCTCTCTCAACCGCGAACACCAACGCCTCCAAAGCTTCAGCAGAGAACCTGCGGGCTCTCTCCCTGGGGGGCAGCGATCTGCCGTCCCGATTTGTTAGTCACTGATCTTTCTCCTCTCGCTCCCGGTTGGCCCCACTCAAGGTGGAGAGGCAGAGGGCGCTCGGGATCGACTGACCTTGTTCTGGTCCCCGCTGCTGAGCGACGCCGCGTAGTCGTGGTACAGGGGGGCCGCCGGGCCACGCTCGCCGTCATCGGACAGGGACTCGGGGTCGGTCTTCACCTGCGCCAGCTGCTCCTTGATAATCATCAGCTCGTCGTCCCGCACCCGTAGCAGTTTCTGGCAAAATAGAGCAGAGTTTAAGCAAGAGCTGGCTGGCGCCAGACTGGCACCTGCAGCTGGGAGAGAGAGAGAGAGAGAGAGAAACAGAGAGAGATAGAGAGAGAGAGAGAAAGTGAATGGCTCAGAGGCTCTGGTCAGTGTGGAGTCGGTGAGGTGCTGCCAAGGTGTTAAGTGTTAAGAGAATTTTTAAAAAAAACTACCAGAAAGCACGGAACAAAAAAAAGTCTCTTTATTGTGGATGGTTTTTCTTTCGCCTCTCGGCAAGTCGACGATACAGGTTTTTTTTCCCTCTCTCTCTCTCTCTCTCTCTCGCTCTCGGCTGGTCGTACGAGAGGCTGCGAGGTCTGTCGGAAGGCAGCGGCAGCACTGGAGTGGCCGAACTAGCGAGCAAGAGCTGGGACGTGGCCGAGGGGGAGGGGAGGGGAGGGGAGGGGCAAAAGGAGAGCGAGAGAAAACGCGAGAGCGAGGGAGGAAAGATTGAGGTGAGGGCTCACAGGGGCGGGAAGCGAGGAGAAGATGGACAACGCAGAGGAGAGGCATGCCGAAAAGCAAGGAGAGCGAGAGAAAAAAAAGAGGAAGGAAAAGCTCAGGGCAAAAATTGGGAGGATGAGGGAGCAGGAAAGCAGAGATGATTGAAGGGGGGAAGGCAGGAAGGATAGAAAGTGGGGGGGAAAGGGTGGGGAGCGAGAAAGGGAGGAACAGGTACGAGGAGAGAAATGGGGAAGGTTAAGAAGAAATCAGGATGAGCAGAGGGAGAGGAAGGAAATGTAAGCGCAAAGCAAGAGAGATCTGGGGATTGAGACGGCGACAAGGTAGGCGGGGGGGGGGGGTTTGTTAGCAGCAGAGAGAGAGGGGGAGAGAGAGAGATGGGGCGGGGGGGAGAGAGAGAGATGGGGCGGGGGGAGAGAGAGAGATGGGGCGGGGGGAGAGAGAGAGATGGGGCGGGGGGAGAGAGAGAGATGGGGCGGGGGGGAGAGAGAGAGA
>JASTWF010000173.1:87865-158998 GCA_030390025.1 Squalus acanthias
TATTCTGTCCCCCTGTGATTGGTGCATTCTCTCCCCTCTGTGATTGGTGCATTCTCTCCCCTCTGTGATTGGTGCATTCTCTCCCCCTGTGATTGGTGCATTCTCTCCCCTCTGTGATTGGTGCATTCTCTCCCCCTGTGATTGGTGTGTATTCTGTCCCCCTGTGATTGGTGCATTCTCTCCCCCCTGTGATTGGTGTATTCTCTCCCCCCTGTGATTGGTGTGTATTCTCTCCCCCCCTGTGATTGGTGTGTATTCTGTCCCCCCTGTGATTGGTGTGTATTCTGTCCCCTGTGATTGGTGCATTCTCTCCCCCTGTGATTGGTGCATTCTCTCCCCTCTGTGATTGGTGCATTCTCCCCCTGTGATTGTGTGTGTACTGTCCCCCTGTGATTGGTGCATTCTCTCTCCCCTGTGATTGGTGCATTCTCTCCCCCCCTGTGATTGGTGTATTCTCTCCCCCTGTGATTGGTGTGTATTCTGTCCCCCCCTGTGATTGGTGCATTCTCTCCCCTGTGATTGGTGTGTATTCTGTCCCCCTGTGATTGGTGTGTATTCTGTCCCCCTGTGATTGGTGCATTCTCTCTCCCTCTGTGATTGGTGCATTCTCTCCCCTCTGTGATTGGTGCATTCTCTCCCCCTGTGATTGGTGTTGTATTCTGTCCCCCTGTGATTGGTGCATTCTCTCCCCCTGTGATTGGTGTGTATTCTGTCCCCCTGTGATTGGTGCATTCTCTCCCCTCTGTGATTGGTGCATTCTCTCCCCTCTGTGATTGGTGCATTCTCTCCCCTCTGTGATTGGTGCATTCTCTCCCCCTGTGATTGGTGTGTATTCTGTCCCCCTGTGATTGGTGCATTCTCTCCCCCTGTGATTGGTGCATTCTCTCCCCCCCTGTGATTGGTGTATTCTCTCCCCCCTGTGATTGGTGTGTATTCTGTCCCCCTGTGATTGGTGTGTATTCTGTCCCCCTGTGATTGGTGCATTCTCTCCTCCCTCTGTGATTGGTGCATTCTCTCCCCTCTGTGATTGGTGCATTCTCTCCCCCTGTGATTGGTGTGTATTCTGTCCCCCTGTGATTGGTGCATTCTCTCCCCCTGTGATTGGTGTGTATTCTGTCCCCCTGTGATTGGTGTGTATTCTGTCCCCCTGTGATTGGTGCATTCTCTCCCCTCTGTGATTGGTGCATTCTCTCCCCTCTGTGATTGGTGCATTCTCTCCCCCTGTGATTGGTGTGTATTCTGTCCCCCTGTGATTGGTGCATTCTCTCCCCCTGTGATTGGTGCATTCTCTCCCCCCCTGTGATTGGTGTGTATTCTCTCCCCTCTGTGATTGGTGTGTATTCTGTCCCCCTGTGATTGGTGCATTCTCTCCCCCTGTGATTGGTGCATTCTCTCCCCCCCTGTGATTGGTGCATTCTCTCCCCTCTGTGATTGGTGCATTCTCTCCCCTCTGTGATTGGTGTGTATTCTGTCCCCCTGTGATTGGTGCATTCTCTCCCCCTGTGATTGGTACATTCTCTCCCCTCTGTGATTGGTGTGTATTCTGTCCCCCTCTGTGATTGGTGTGTATTCTCTCCCCCTGTGATTGGTGCATTCTCTCCTCTCTGTGATTGGTGCATTCTCTCCTCTCTGTGATTGGTGCATTCTCTCCCCTCTGTGATTGGTGCATTCTCTCCCCTCTGTGATTGGTGCATTCTCTCCCCTCTGTGATTGGTGCATTCTCTCCCCTCTGTGATTGGTGCATTCTCTCCCCTCTGTGATTGGTGCATTCTCTCCCCTCTGTGATTGGTGCATTCTCTCCCCTCTGTGATTGGTGCATTCTCTCCCCTCTGTGATTGGTGCATTCTCTCCCCCTGTGATTGGTGCATTCTCTCCCCCTGTGATTGGTGTGTATTCTCTCCCCCCTGTGATTGGTGTGTATTCTCTCCCCCCTGTGATTGGTGTGTATTCTCTCCCCCCTGTGATTGGTGTGTATTCTCTCCCCCTGTGATTGGTGCATTCTCTCCCCCTGTGATTGGTGCATTCTCTCCCCCCCTGTGATTGGTGCATTCTCTCCCCTCTGTGATTGGTGCATTCTCTCCCCCTGTGATTGGTGTGTATTCTGTCCCCCTGTGATTGGTGCATTCTCTCCCCCTGTGATTGGTGTGTATTCTGTCCCCCACCCCCTCAGGCCATGGAAACCAGTCCAAGGATCACACGGACCGCGTGTTGTCTCTAAATCCACTTACCTTCTACACGACGCCATCACTGCCCCAGTCAGGAACCTGCCCAGCTCCCTTTTGAAGGGATAGAGAGAGTCAGCGTCCACCGCACCATCAGGCAACCCGTTCCAGAGGCTCCCTACTCTCTGGGGAATGAAGAACCGCCCAGCATCCCGTCTACTCCGACTCCTACACAGTTTATATCCCAGTCTCAGTAACACTCCAGTTATTATAAAACAGTTCAGCCTCTAACCATGAGCAATGCCAGGGGGAGGTCTGCCGGTTCCAGTACCGCCCCTTTAATTAGAAGACCGCTCAACCCCTAACCATGAGCAATGCCAAGGGAGATCGTCCGGTTTCAGTAACTCCCCTTTAATTATAAAACAGCACAGCCTCTAACCATGAGCAATGCCAGGGGGGGAATCTGCTGGTATCAGTAATTGCCCTTTAATTATAAAACAGCACAGCCTCTAATGATGAGCAATGCCACTGTGGATTGTCCGGTATCAATAACGCCCCTTTATAAAACAGTACAGCCTCTAACCATGAGCAGTGCCACTGGGGATCGTCCGGTTTCAGTAACTCCCCTTTAATTATAAAACAGCACAGCCTCTAACCATGAGCAATGCCACTGGGGATCGTCCGGTTTCAGTAACGCCCCTTTATAAAACAACACAGCCTCTAACCATGAGCAATGCCACCGGGGGTCATCTGGTATCAATAACGCCCCTTTATAAAACAGCACAGCCTCTTACCATAAGCAATGCCACCAGGGGTCGTCCGGTTTCAGTAACTCCCCTTTAATTATAAAACAGCACAGCCTCTAACCATGAGCAATGCCAGGGGGGTAAATCTGCCGGTTTCTGCAATGCGCCTTAAATTATCGAACAGCTCAGCCTCGAACCATGAGCAATGCCGCGGGAGGTCGGCCGGTTGAAGAGGAAGGAGGTTCGGAGGCGTTTCTTTTACGGGGACGGGGACGGTCCCCGCAGCTCCTCCAGCTCACTGATGTGTTTTTGCTTTTGTCCCCGCAGGGGATGATGGCGGCCACCCCCGCCTGCTTCGCCCAACTGACCCGCATGCTGATGCCCCTGGCCGAGGGCAGGCTCCTTCTCTCCCTGGAGGTAATGTAGCAGATACCCGGCAGTGGGGGGGGGGGGGGGGGGGAGGCGGGGCTCCAACCGCGCCTGATCTTGATCCTGTGAACCGAGCAGGGCTGTGATGCCCACTACAGTGGAATATCCCGCCCGTCGGGATTCGCTGCTGAAGGTCGCTCAATCGGAAATGCTCCCGAGAAGGCGCAAGCGGAGGGGTTCCTTTAATAGACCCCAGTCCTACCCCACTGCACTTTAACGAGTCGCAAAGGTAGTGGGTTTGTTTTGGGGGTGGGGGGGGTGTAATTGATATGCAATGCTGAAGTGTGATTGGAAGTCAAGCTCCGATTGAACCCCTCCCCACGACCTCCCATTAGTTCAGCTACGTCACTGTCGCTGGCAAGTATATTTAAGCCCCCACCCCACCTTCCCCTTCCCCTTCCCCAGGCAGATTCGGTCTCGTCTGCAATCCCGCCGTGGTAGAATAGCCGGCCGAAAATCGGGTGAGGCGCCAGAGGGCGGCCTCTGAGCCCGTGCCCCAGCGAGGGTGGGAAATGTATCTCCAGCCTTGTTCCCCTTCATCCCCCCACCCCGCCCCCAACCCGGTGAAAGTGCAACAGGGCCGAGATCAGGCACTCGGATCCCGATGGTCTCAGGTCCCGCCTAACCGACTCTTCTGCTCTCCGTGTTCGGCAGGGCGGCTTCAACTTGCGATCCACGGCAGAGGCCACCTGCGCGTGTCTGAAGATGCTGCTCGGCGACCCGTGCCCCCGGCTGGAGTTGCCCCCCAGCCCCAGCGAGAGGTAAGAGGTCAAAGAGCAGCAAGATGGCCGAAGCTGCCGCATTCTCAAAAGGCCAATGTTCTGATTGGTTACCAGAGGAAGATGTGGGGCCCTGGTTGGTGACTGGGCTTTCATCTCAGGGATCTGGGCCCGAAGGTCAGAATCTCCAGGAATTGCCAGAGGTTATCAGCTCAAACAAGCCTGACACTTCTCCACAGGTCAACACCCCCCAACACAACCCTTCTCCTCATATCCCGCAATCCCCCCTACCCACCTTCTCCCCATATCCCTCAACCTCACTGACCCACCTTCTCCCCATATCCCGCAATCCCACCTTCTCCCCATATCCCTCAACCTCACTGACCCACCTTCTCCCCATATCCCTCAACCTCACCGACCCACCTTCTCTCCATATCCCGCAATCCCAGCTTCTCCCCATATCGCTCAACCTCACTGACCCACCTTCTCTCCATATCCCGCAATCCCACCTTCTCCCCATATCCCGCAATCCCCCCTACCCACCTTCTCCTCATATCCCGCAATCCCCCCTACCCACCTTCTCCCCATATCCCTCAACCTCACTGACCCACCTTCTCCCCATATCCCTCAACCTCACTGACCCACCTTCTCCCCATATCTCTCAATCCCACCTTCTCCCATATCCCTCAACCTCACCGACCCACCTTCTCCCCATATCCCTCAACCCCACCTACCCACCTTCTCCCCATATCCCTCAACCCCACCCACCCACCTTCTCCCCATATCCCCACCTACCCATCTTCTCCCCATATCCCTCAATCCCACCTTTTCCCCATATCCCTCAACCCCACCTACCCAACTTGCTCTGGGAGTGTTTGATGGGACAGTGTAGAGGGAGCTTTACTCAGTATCTAACCCGTGCTGTACCTGCCCTGGGAGTGTTTGATGGGACAGTGTAGATGGAGCTTTACTCTGTATCTAACCCGTGCTGTACCTGCCCTGGGAGTGTTTGATGGGACAGTGTAGATGGAGCTTTACTCTGTATCTAACCCGTGCTGTACCTGCCCTGGGAGTGTTTGATGGGACAGTGTAGAGGGAGCTTTACTCTGTATCTAACCCTGTGCTGTACCTGCCCTGGGAGTGTTTGATGGGGACAGTGTAGAGGGAGCTTTACTCTGTATCTAACCTGTGCTGTACCTGTCCTGGGAGTGTTTGATGGGACAGTGTAGAGGGAGCTTTACTCTGTATCTAACCCGTGCTGTACCTGTCCTGGGCGTGTTTAATGGGGACAGTGTAGAGGGAGCTTTACTCTGTATCTAACCCGTGCTGTACCTGTCCTGGGCGTGTTTAATGGGGACAGTGTAGAGGGAGCTTTACTCTGTATCTAACCCGTGCTGTACCTGTCCTGGGCGTGTTTAATGGGGACAGTGTAGAGGGAGCTTTAGTCTGCATTGCGTCCTCAGGGGAGGGGGAGAGAGAAAGCCCGTTGGCTTTAATAATGAAGATTCCTTTTGTTGTAGTGCCTTGGAGTCGATAGCCGCAGTCATCACCGTGCACCGAAAATACTGGAAGTGCCTTCAGAAACACGGTGAGTACTTAAAGGGGATGTTCGTGTGCCAAATTATATCGGACCTTGGTTAGACCACACTTGGTGTACTGTGCACAGTTCTGGTCCCCATATCACACTTGGAGCACTGTGCACAGTTCCGGTCTCCATATCACACTTGGAGCACTGTGCACAGTTCCGGTCTCCATATCACACTTGGAGCACTGTGCACAGTTCTGGTCTCCATATCACACTTGGAGCACTGTGCACAGTTCTGGTCTCCATATCTCACTTGGAGCACTGTGCACAGTTCCAGTCTCCATATCACACTTGGAGCACTGTGCACAGTTCTGGTCTCCATATCACACTTGGAGCACTGTGCACAGTTCTGGTCTCCATATCACAGTTGGAGCACTGTGCACAGTTCTGGTCTCCATATCTCACTTGGAGCACTGTGCACAGTTCTGGTCTCCATATCTCACTTGGAGCACTGTGCACAGTTCTGGTCTCCATATCTCACTTGGAGCACTGTGCACAGTTCTGGTCTCCATATCACACTTGGAGCACTGTGCACAGTTCTGGTCTCCATATCTCACTTGGAGCACTGTGCACAGTTCTGGTCTCCATATCTCACTTGGAGCACTGTGCACAGTTCTGGTCTCCATATCACACTTGGAGCACTGTGCACAGTTCTGATCGCCATATTATAAAAAGGATATAGAGGCACTGGAGAGGGTGCGGAGAAGGATGATACCAGAAATGCGAGGGTACACCTATCAGGTAAGGATGAACAGGCTGGGTCTCTTTTCTCTTGGGGGAAAAAAGAAGGCTGAGGGGTGACCTAATAGAGGTCTTTAAAATGATGAAAGGTGTTGATAGAGTGGATACAGAGAGAATGTTTCCACTTGTGGGGAAGAGCATAACTAGAGGCCATCAATATAAGATAGTCACTGATAAATCCAATCGGGAATTCAGGAGAAACTTCTTTCCCCAGAGAGTGGTGAGAATGTGGAACTCGCTCCCACAGGGAGTGGTTGAGGCGAATAGTGTAGATACATTTAAGGGGAGGCTGGATAAGCACATGAGGGAGAAAGGAATAGAGGGTTACACTGATGGAGTTAGATGAGGAAAGACGGGAGGAAACTCGAGTGGAGCATGGACTGGTTGGGCCGAATGGCCTGTTTCTGTGCTGGATATTCTGTGCAATCCATTTCTGCTTAAAGGGGAAGTAATAGTGTCAGGCTTCGACTCTAGGTCAGTCGCGGGGGTTTTAATCCGAGCACCGCACACCATTGGAGACTGAGCTCCCCCTCCCCCCTCACACCTGCTCCCCCTCCCCCACCCGCTCCGGGCCCTCTTCCGCTCCCCCTCCCCCCCTCGTGCCACTTCCCCCACGCCCCCCCCCCCCCCACCCTCTCTGGGCCCTCTTCCGCTCCCCCTCCCCCTCCCCCTCCTCGTCCTGCTCCCCGTCCCAGACTCTCCTATTTGAACCGTAGGATTTGGGCCTCCCTCGTCCTTTGCTCTCCCATCCGCGCCCCCATTGGCTGGATCGCTGCCCGAGTTCCCCTTTGAGCTATTCGACTGCGGCGGGCTGTGCGATGCCCCCTGCCTTCGAGCCATGGTCCAGCCGCCTTTGGACCGGCCTCACCGGAGGGGAATTGGGCCCCGTCAGCAGCCCCTTCCTAGTCCAGGGGCGTTGCGACGGTCTCGATAGCGCCCCCTGTCTGCCGCCGCACCTGACTGAAGACGGAGCCGCGTCCTTCCTGGCCTGTGATGGTGCCAGCAATGGAAGGCGGGATCTGCGCAGCGCCGGCTTCAGGGCTCGAAGCACTGAGCTCCTCTCCCTCTCTGCCTCTTAGAGGCGAGCTCGTGGCGCGAAAATCCGAAGGACGTCGAGGTGGAGGAGCCAACCATCGACGTCGAGGAGACGCTGGACCGCACGATGGCGGAAGTGATGAGACCGCTTGCCGATGATCAGACGGGGCTGTTGTACGACGAGAGGATGAAGGCGCACTACAACATGTGGGACCTGTAAGTGCTTGGCGCGCGTTTGGCGTCTGTCTGTGCGCGCGTGTGTGTCTGTGTGCACGCGTCTGTCTGTGTGTGCGTGTGTGTGTCTGTGCTTGGCGTCTGTCTGTGTGTGCGCATGTGTGTCTGTGCTTGGCGTCTGTCTGTGCGCGCGTGTGTTTCTGCTTGGCGTCTGTCTGTGTGCGCGTGTGTGTGTCTGTGCTTGGCGTCTGTTTGTGTGTGCGTGTGTGTGTCTGTGCTTGGTGTCTGTCTGTGTGCGCGCGTGTGTTTCTGCTTGGCGTCTGTCTGTGTGTGTGTCTGTGCTTGGCGTCTGTCTGTGTGTGCGTGTGTGTGTCTGTGCTTGGTGTCTGTGTGCGCGCGCGTGTGTTTCTGCTTGGCGTCTGTCTGTGTGCGCGCGTGTGTGTCTGCTTGGCGTCTGTCTGTGTGTGCGTGTGTGTGTCTGTGCTTGGTGTCTGTCTGTGTGTGCGCGTGTGTCTGCTTGGCGTCTGTCTGTGTGCGCGTGTGTGTGTCTGTGCTTGGCGTCTGTTTGTGTGTGCGTGTGTGTGTCTGTGCTTGGTGTCTGTCTGTGTGTGCGCGTGTGTCTGCTTGGTGTCTGTCTGTGTGTGCGTGTGTGTGTCTGTGCTTGGTGTCTGTCTGTGTGTGCGTGTGTGTGTCTGCTTGGTGTCTGTCTGTGTGTGCATGTGTGTGTCTGTGCTTGGTGTCTGTCTGTGTGTGCATGTGTGTGTCTGTGCTTGGCGTCTGTCTGTGTGTGCATGTGTGTGTCTGTGCTTGGCGTCTGTCTGTGTGTGCATGTGTGTGTCTGTGCTTGGCGTCTGTCTGTGTGTGCATGTGTGTGTCTGTGCTTGGCGTCTGTCTGTGTGCGCGCGCGTTTGCTTGTGCTCGGCCTGTGCGTGGCGTGTCTGTGCTTGGCGTCTGTGTGGCGCGTCCGTGCGCGTGTGTGCACCCTGTCGACACACACAGGAGAAGGCAGAGTGCGCGTGTGTGTGACGGGCAAAAAAAACCGCTAAACTCTGCTCTTTCGCTCCAGCCAACACCCGGAACAGCCTGAGCGAATCTCTCAGATCTTCGCCCGTCACAAGGAGCTGCGAATCGTGGAGCGGTGCCGTCCGATCCCCGCCCAACAGGCCATGGAGAGCGATCTGGAAATGTGTCACTCGTAAGTGGCAGAAGGAACACTGTTTTCCGTTTACCTGCTTGACACAAGGCCAGCCATCCCTGTGTTTAAGGATCTCACTCTCTCCCTATAGGGACCCTCCCCACTCAAGTGAACGGCAGCTCGCATTGCCTCGGCGCCGTTAATGTAGTAAAACATCCCAAGGAGCTTCACAGCCAGACACAATCTGACCCCGAGCCACATCAGGAGATATTAGGGACAGGCGACCAAAAGCTTGGTCAAGAGGTCGGTTTTAAGGAGCGTCTTAAAGGAGGAGAGAGAGGCGGAGAGGTTTAGGGAGGGAATTCCAGAGCTTACCCACACAGGGACAGTCTCTGTTTGCCCTGATGTGGATTGCACACTCTCTCCCTGTAGGGACACTCCCCACTTACCTAAAGCCAGGGAGCTGAGGCACTGGCTGGCAGTGTTTGAGGTACTGTTGGCGTTTAGGGTCACCTCGTGTTCAAATCCCCCCTGTGGCCTCCTCGCCCACCTCTCCCTATCTCTGTAACCTCCTCCAGCCCTACAATCCTCCCAGATCTCTGCGCTCCTTCAATTCCGGCCTCTCGCGCATCCCCCGATTTCCATCGCTCCACCATTGGCGGCCGTGCCTTCAGCCGCCTGGGCCCCGAGCTCTGGAATTCCCTCCCTAAACCTCTCCGCCTCTCTCTCTCCTCCTTTAAGACGCTGCTTAAAACCGACCTCTGTGACCAACTAACAAGGCAAGGGAATACACAATGAATGGTAGGACCCCAGGAAGGACAGAGGATCAGAGGGACCTTGGTATGCATGTACATAGATCCCTGAAGGCAGCAGGACAGGTAGATAAGGTGGTTAAAAAGGCATATGGGATACTTGCCTTCATTAGCCGAGGCATAGAATATAAGAGCAGGGAGGTTATGATGGAGCTGTACAAAACGCTAGTTAGGCCACAGCTGGAATACTGTGTGCAGTTCTGGTCGCCACACTATAGGAAGGATGTGATTGCATTGGAGAGGGTGCAGAGGAGATTCACCAGGATGTTACCTGGGCTGGAGCGTTTCAGCTATGAAGAGAGACTGGACAGGCTGGGGTTGTTTTCCTTAGAGCAGAGAAGGCTGAGGGGGGACCTGATTGAGGTGTACAAAATTATCAGGGGCGTAGATAGAAAGGAACTTTTCCCCTTAGTAGAGGGGTCAATAACCAGGGAGCACAGTTTCAAGGTAAGGGGCAGGAGGTTTAGAGGGGATTTGAGGAGAAATCTTTTCACCCAGAGGGTGGTTGGAATCTGGAACTCACTGCCTGAAAGGGTGGTAGAGGCAGGAACCCTCACAACATTCAAGAAGCATTCAGATGAGCACTTGAAACGCCATAGCATACAAGGCTATGGACCAAGTGCTGGAAAATGGGATTAGAATAGACAGGGCTTGATGGCCGGCGCGGACACGATGGGCCGAAGGGCCTCTTTCTGTGCTGTATAACTCGATGACTCTAAGCTTTTGGTCACCTGTCCCTAATATCGCCTTATGTGGCTAGGGGTCAATTTTTGTCTGATTTACGCTCCTGTGAGGCGCCCTGGGACGTTTTACTACGTTAACGGAGCCGACTCAATGAGAATTGCTGTTGTTTAACCTGCTAAACCCGCACAGTTTTTACTGTATCGCCTGCTAGGATTGGAGCTTCGGTCTACGACATTATCCCGGGACCAAAACCCCCAGGCCGCAGTGACGGAGAGAGAGTGGCGGGGGGTTGGGGGAGTGGTGCGGGGAGGAGGCAGGGATCCGACGGGTGGGCCGGGGGTGACGGGGGGGGAGAAGTAGTAACGTCTTTTCTCTCTTCTCGCCCTCTTTTTCAGGTCAGAGTACATCGAGACCCTGAAAGCCACCAGGCAGCTGAAGCCCCGGGACTTGCACCGCCTGTCCTACGAGTACAACTCCATCTACATCGGGCCCAAGTCGTACGACAGCGCCCTGCTGGCCGCCGGCTCCGTCTTTAAAGTGGTGCAGGCCGTGCTGACCGGGAAGGTAAGCAGCCGCTTCCGTTGCGGTCAAAGGTCGTGTGTGGGGGGTGTCATAGTCATAGTGTCATCGAGTTATACAGCACAGAAAGAGGCCCTTCGGCCCATCGTGTCCGCGTCGGCCATCAAGCCCTGTCTATTCTAATCCCATTTTCCAGCACTTGGTCCCTAGCCTTGTACGCTATGGCGTTTCAAATGCTCATCTAAATGCTTCTTGAATGTTGTGAGGGTTCCTGCCTCTACCACCCTTTCAGGCAGTGAGTTCCAGATTCCAACCACCCTCTGGGTGAAAAGGTTTTCCCTCAAATCCCCTCTAAACCTCCTGCCCCTTACCGTGCAACTATGCCCCCTGGTTATTGAACCCTCTACTAAGGGGAAAAGTTCCTTTCTATCTACGCCCCTCATAATTTTGTACACCTCAATCAGGTCCCCCCCCGTCAGCCTTCTCTGCTCTAAGGAAAACAACCCCAGCCTGTCCAGTCTCTCTTCATAGCTGAAGCGCTCCAGCCCAGGTAACATGCTGGTGAATCTCCTCTGCACCCTCTCCAATGCAATCACATCCTTCCTGTAGTGTGGCGACCAGAACTGCACACAGTATCCCAGCTGTGGCCTAACTAGCGTTTTGTACAGCTCCATCATAACCTCCCTGCTCTTACATTCTATGCCTCGGCTAATGAAGGCAAGTATCCCATATGCCTTCTTAACCACCTTATCTACCTGTCCTGCTGCCTTCAGGGATCTATGTACATGCACACCAAGGTCCCTCTGATCCTCTGTCCTTCCTAGGGTCCTACCATTCATTGTGTATTCCCTTGCCTTGTTAGTCCTCCCAAAATGCATCACCTCACACTTTTCAGGGTTAAATTCCATTTGCCACTGTTCTGCCCATCTGACCAACTCATCTATATCGTCCTGTAGCCTGAGGCTTCCCTCCTCGCTATTTACCACTCCACCAATTTTCGTGTCATCTGCGAACTTACTGATCATGCCTCCTACATTCATATCTAAATCATTAATGTACACTACAAACAGCAAAGGACCCAGCACCGATCCCTGCGGTACACCACCGGACACAGGCTTCCAGTCACAAAAACAACCTTCGACCATCACCCTCAGCCTCCTGCCACTAAGCCAATTTTGGATCCAATGTGCCAAATTGCCCTGGATCCCATGGGCTCTTACCTTTGTTGTGGAGTATTTTAAACCAACACTCGACACAAGGTTTTAGATCGATAATCAAGTCGTCTTTATTACACCGGTGGGGAGACAGCCTACTCTGTCTTAGCCAGAATTCTCCAAATTGTTACAGCAAACACTACATTTTTATCCATTACAATACATATGTCCAGCTCATGCAAAATTAATTCCTGCCACCTGATTGGACCTTGGCCCGCTTGCATCTTCACTGATTGGTTTCCTATGCCGCGTTACATTAAAGTACCGCCTTTATTATCGGAAAAGTATATGTCCGTTATCCCACAAGCTGTTGTTGCAACTATGACCTTTGTTTATGCCAGATGGGGTTCCACCAACATTGTACTTCTGACTCATTGTCCTGCTTTCCTGCCTCTCTAGGCCTCTTTACTTCCAACTCATTGGGCTGGATTTTCATTGACCCGTGGAGGCGGGTTTGGAGGCGTGTGGGGGAGTTAAAATTGTGAAAACTGGCGGGCGGCACAAGTCCGCCTCCACGCAATTTTCATTAAATCGTGTCTGCTGGTCCCGACTCCGTCCCGCCTTTAAGAGGCGGGATAGGCTGTTAAGGCCCTTAACAAGCACTAAATTGGCTCTATAATGCCATTTTGAAAGGCCTTTGTGATTTTAACCCTTGATCTACGTGAAGCACGCCTGTTCTGAACCACGATTGTGAAACCTGGCGGGAGCACATTTGGATAGCTGACTATCAGCTGCAGGTCCACTATTACAACGGAGATGTGATGAAGGTAGTAGCAGTATTAGGTCTGAAAGTCGCCTCTGATGCTGCTGAATTGAATGTCTTCAGAGACTGCCTGGCATTTGCTGTGAGAGGACCTGGATGCAAAAAAAATCTCTCTCTCTCTCATATTTTGCATCCAGGTCCTCTCACAGCAAAGGCCAGGCAGTCTCTGACCTGCAATGCAGCAGCAATGATGACATCATCAGAGGTGACTTTCAGACTGAAAACACTAATTGGTTCATGGGTTCCCACATGCTGGAACTCAATTGCCCAATTAGGTGAAAATTGCATTAATCTCCCACATCCAATTGCAGTCGGGTGGATAACACGACCCCAACCCGCCCCAGTATCAAAATCCAGCCCATTGTTTTACTTTCCTGCCAGAACAGAACTTACATCCTCTAGGCCTCTTATGGTTCAACATCCGACTATTTGCAATTGTCTCCAAGTGACACAACATGCAGTCGTTAATCATTCTAACACTGCTGCTTCGGTTATCTCAACTGCCAGTTCAGCAATTTAGAAAAAGCTTACTACTGCAAAGACCGATTAGATTATTGTCTTTATGGCACCATTCAGTGAAACTGCCAGCGATGTCAGTTTAACTCTTTCCCCACTGCACCATCTTGACCAGTCTCCCATGTGGGACTTTGTCAAAAGCCTTACTGAAGTCCATGTAGACTACATCAACTGCACTACCCTCATCCACGCACCTAGTCACCCCCTCGAAAAATTCAATCAAATTGGTTAGACATGATCTCCCCCTGACCAAGCCATGCTGACTATCCTTGATTAATCCTTGCCTCTCCAAGTGGAGACTAATTCTGTCCCTCAGAATTTATTCCAATAATTTCCCTACCACTGATGTTAGGCTCACTGGCCTGTAATTCCCTGGTTTATCCCTACTACCCTTCTTGAATAATGGTACTGCGTTAGCTGTCCTCCAGTCCCCTGGCACCTCCCCTGTGGCCCGAGAGGTTCTGAAAATTTGTGTCAGAGCCCCTGCAATTTTGGGGGAGGGGGGCGGTTGGGTGTTAAACGAGCGACGGTGACATAGTGGTTAGCACTGGTGCTTCATAGCGCCAGGGACCCGGGTTCGAATCTGACCTCGGGTGACTGTCTGTGTGGAGTTTGCACATTCTCCCCGTGTCTGCGTGGGTTTCCTCCGGGTGCTCCGGTTTCCTCCCACAGTCCAAAAATGTGCGGGTTAGGTTGATTTGGCTATGATAAATTGACCCTTAGTGCTAGGGGGGGATTAAATATGTGGGGTTATGGGGATAGGATGGGATATGTTAGGGGGAATTAAATACGTGGGGTTACGGGGATAGGGTGGGATAGGTGCAGGCTCGATGTGGGGATTCGGTGTGAGAAAACAGGGACAGGGTACTGGATTTGGATGATCAGCCATGATCGTATTGAATGGTGGAGCAGGCTCGACGGGCCGAATGGCCTACTCCTGCTCCTAGTTTCTATGTTTCTATGTTTCTATGAATCTTGTCATTCATGTATGAAGTAATACTGGGCGGCCTGCTGGTGGCGCTGTCCAGGGAGAGTATAAATACTCGGGCATGGGCCCAGCTTGCTTAGGACAGTCCTCACCAGGAACTAGTGAAGGACACAACTCGACCTCCATGTTGAAAAACAGTTGATTAAAGTTTTGTTTAACGCTTAGACCAAGTGCCTAGTAGTTTTCTTAAGTCAGACGGTAAGACTGCGACCTGACCGAACACGCAAGCCCCTCTCACTCTCTTTTCCCCCGCCCCCCCTTTTCTCTCGTGGCGCAGGTCCAGAGCGGGGTCGCGATCGTCCGGCCCCCAGGACACCACGCGGAGAAGACACGGCCTGCGGTTTCTGCTTATTCAACAACGTGGCGATGGCCGCACGATTTGCACAGAGTCTGGTCGGGTACAAGATGAGGTAAGAGCAAGCGAACCGTACAAAGGCCCCCACCCCGGGAGCCTCAAGGGCTTCAGCCTTAGATATTAATCATATTAAAAATCTTTTGCCCGCACCCACACTTCCTGTTAACTTCCCCCCCACCCCGCCCCTCCTCCTCCCCCATTGTAAACCCCTATGTCAACATTTATGATGGAAAAAGGCCTAGGTAAAGGTGTCACGCTGTAGTTACACCCTTCCATCGAACATACATAAGTAATAGGAGCAGGAATAGGCCACTTGGCCCCTCGAGCCTGCTCCGCCATTCAATAAGATCATGGCTGATCTTGGGCTCAAAGCCACTTCCCTGCCCGCTTCCCATAACCCTTCACTCCCTTATCTTGCAGAAATCTGTCCATTGCCACCTTAAATGTATTCAATGACCCAGCCTCCACAGCTCTCTGGGGCAGAGAATTCCCCAGATTTACGACCCTCTGAGAGAAGAAATTCCTCCTCATCTCAGTTCTAAAAGGGCGACCCTTTATTCTGAAACTATGCCCCCGAGTTCTAGATTTCCCCACGAGGGGAAACATCCTCTCTGCACCCACCTTGTCGAGCCCCCTCAGAATCTTATATGTTTCAATAAGATCACCTCTCATTCTTCTAAATTCCAATGAGTCTAGGCCCAACCTGCTCAACCTCTCCTCATAAGACAACCCCCTCATCTCTGGAATTAACCTAGTGAATCGTCTCTGAACTGCCTCCAATACAAGTATATCCTTCCTTAAATAAGGAGACCAAAACTGTACGCAGTACTCAAGGTGTGGTCTCACCAATACCCTGTACAGTTGCAGCAGGACTTCCCTACTTTTATACTCCAACCCCCTTTGAAATAAAGGCCAACATTCCATTTGCCTTTTTGATTATTTGCTGTACCTGCATATTAACTTTTTGTGTTTCATGCATAAGGACCCCCAGGTCCCTCTGAACTGCAGCATTTTGTAATCTCTCTCCATTTAAATAATAATTTGCTTTTTTATTTTTCCTGCCAAAGTGCATAACCTCGCACTTTCCCACATTATACTCCATCTGCCAAATGTTTGCCCACTCACTTAGCCTGTCTATATCCCTTTGCAGATTCTTTGAGTCCTCTGCACAACTTGCTTTCCCACCCATCTTTGTATCATCCGCAAACTTGGCTACATTACACTCCCACCAATGGAGGCGCTGCAGTGTGCTGTTTACAGCAACTTGTATTTATATAGCGCCTTTAACGTAGTAAAACATCCCAAGGAGCGTAAATCAGACAGAATTTAATACCAAGCCGCACATTAGGAGAGGTGAGGTAGGTTTTAAGGAGCCTCTTAAAGGAGGAGAGAGAGAGGCAGAGAGGTGTAGGGAGGTAATTCCAGAGCTCGGGGCCCAGGCAGCTGAAGGCACGGCCGCCAGTGGTGGAGCGATGGAAATCGGGGGATGCGCAAGAGGCCAGAATTGGAGGAGCGCAGAGATCTCGGAGGGTTGTAGGGGCTGGAGGAGGTTACAGAGACAGCGAGGGGGACGAGGAGGGTTGTAGGGGCTGGAGGAGGTTACAGAGACAGCGAGGGGGACGAGGACGGTTGTAGGGGCTGGAGGAGCTTGCAGAGATAGGGAGGGGGACGAGGAGGGTTGTAGGGCCGGAGGAGGTTGCAGAGATAGGGAGGGGGACGAGGAGGGTTGTAGGGGCTGGAGGAGGTTACAGAGACAGCGAGGGGGACGAGGACGGTTGTAGGGGCTGGAGGAGCTTACGGAGACAGCGAGGGGGACGAGGACGGTTGTAAGGGCTGGAGGAGCTTACAGAGACAGCGAGGGGTACGAGGATGGTTGTAGGGCCGGAGGAGGTTGCAGAGACAGCGAGGGGGACGAGGAGGGTTGTAGGACCGGAGGAGTTTGCAGAGATAGAGAGGGGGGAACGAGGAGGGTTGTAGGGCTGGAGGAGGTTGCAGAGATAGAGAGGGGGACGAGGAGGGTTGTAGGGGCTGGAGGAGCTTACAGAGACAGCGAGGGGGACGAGGAGGGTTGTAGGGGCTGGAGGAGCTTACAGAGACAGCGAGGGGGACGAGGAGGGTTGTAGGGGCTAGAGGAGCTTACAGAGACAGCGAGGGGGACGAGGAGGGTTGTAGGGGCTGGAGGAGCTTACAGAGACAGTGAGGGGGACGAGGAGGGTTGTAGGGGCTGGAGGAGCTTACAGAGACAGCGAGGGGGACGAGGAGGGTTGTAGGGGCTGGAGGAGCTTACAGAGACAGCGAGGGGGACGAGGAGGGTTGTAGGGGCTGGTGGAGCTTACAGAGACAGCGAGGGGGACGAGGAGGGTTGTAGGGGCTGGAGGAGCTTACAGAGACAGCGAGGGGGACGAGGACAGTTGTAGGGGCTGGAGGAGCTTACAGAGACAGCGAGGGGGACGAGGAGGGTTGTAGGGGCTGGAGGAGCTTACAGAGACAGCGAAGGGGACGAGGAGGGTTGTAGGGGCTGGAGGAGCTTACAGAGACAGCGAGGGGGACGAGGAGGGTTGTAGGGCTGGAGGAGGTTGCAGAGATAGGGAGGGGGACGAGGAGGGTTGTAGGACCGGAGGAGTTTGCAGAGATAGAGAGTGGGACGAGGACAGTTGTAGGGGCTGCAGGAGCTTACTGAGACAGCGAGGGGGACGAGGACAGTTGTAGGGGCTGGAGGAGCTTACAGAGACAGCGAGGGGGACGAGGAGGGTTGTTGGGGCCGGAGGAGCTTACAGGGACAGCGAGGGGGACGAGGAGGGTTGTAGGACCGGAGGAGGTTGCAGAGAGAGGGAGGGGGATGAGGAGGGTTGTAGGACCGGAGGAGCTTGCAGAGATAGGGAGGGGGACGAGGAGGGTTGTAGGACCGGAGGAGGTTGCAGAGATAGGGAGGGGGACGAGGAGGGTTGTAGGACCGGAGGAGGTTGCAGAGAGAGGGAGGGATTTGAAAAAGCGCCTGAGAAATTTAAAATCGAGGCGTTGCCGGACCGTAGGCAGTTCCCGTTAAAAATGTTGACACAAGGATTTATATTGGGGGCGGGGAAAGTTAACGGGAAGTGTGCGTGCGGAGTTTTAACACGATTAAAAGAAGGCTGAAGCTACTGTTGGAAACCGCGCTCCTTCATACAGCAGATATTGTCTCGGTCAAAGCAAAATGTCATAGATAAGACTGCGTGACCCAAATCCTTTGAAAACAGGCTATGTAAACAATTTGCAGTTGTTTACCTCAGAACCACTTCCCCGACACGAGACTTCCTGACGTAACATTTTCTAGCATCTTTGAAGTAAAGGCTGTACCAACTGATATCTGTAGCCACTGGATCCCTGTCCATGTTTTATCACCCTAAAACTAAACCACTCGTGGGTGACGCCATTACTTACCCTTACACCAGCACTTCACATCTCAGAAAACAAGCAATGCATCCTTTTCTACAACACTTCAAAGTCATCCTGTTTATATCGGAAAGCCTGTTAATCCCAGATACAAAGAAGTTCGACTGTTAAACGTTTTAACTTGCAGGCTGTCCAGCAAAGCCTTCATTACGGGTGCGGTAGCGTAGTGGTTATGTTACTGGACTAGTAATCCAGAGGCCTGGGCTAATGATCTGGAGGCGTGAGTTCAAATCCCACCACGGCATTTAATGGAGTTAATTAAATAAATCTGGAATAAAAAGCTAGTACCAGTTATGGTGACCGTGTAACTACCGGATTGTCATAAAAGCCCATCTGGTTCACTAAGGAAAGGAAATCTACCGTCCTTACCCGGTCTGGCCGATATGTGACTCCAGACCCACAGCAATGTGGTTGACTCTTAACTGCCCTCTGAACTGGCCAAGCAAGTCACTCAGTTGTATTCAAGAAGGCGGCTCACCACCACTTTCTCGAGGGCAATTAGAGATGGGCAATAAATGCAGGCCGTGAATGTATTTAAAAAAAAAAAGAAAAGTTGAGAAGGCGTCCACGCTGATTGTTTGACGATAAATAACTGGAAGTGGCTCGTGTGCGGCTAAACCACATCGGTGACCTTTTCTCGCTGTGTTTCACCCCTACCGTCTGACCGTGCCTGTGTCTTTGCCAGGGTGCTGATTCTCGACTGGGATGTCCACCATGGAAACGGGACGCAGCACATGTTTGAAGACGACCCAAGGTAAAAAAACAAACCACCCCGACTGACCTCCCATGGCATTGCTCGTTGTGGGCTTTAGTGGTCGGGTGAGGACTTCCCTGGTCAAATAGCCACACAGGAAGATGCAGGCGGGGGGGAGGGGGTGGATATTGATGCTGATGGAGCTCTCAACACTACAAATGGGGGAGTTGTTGATGGTGAAATGAAAGGGGCGAAAGATTGTTGGATCTCCCCTGGCATTGCTCATTGATGGAAGATGGATGGAGCGGTTTTGGACCTGGCCTTGTCCCTTTTAAGGCCACTGCTTGCATACTATTGCGAAAGCCGGAATAAGCACGTCATGAGGTCACTTAGAGGCTAATTGCTGTAGATTGGCAGCTGCTGGTAAAACCCCGGCTGCTACACCACAAAAGTGACTGCACTTCAGAAGAACGACTTCATTGGCTGTGAAACATTTTGGGGCATCCTGAGCTGATGAAAGGCGCTATAGAAAGGCAAGTCCTTTCCTTCCTGTCCTGGGACAAGCGAGTGTCGCAAGGTCGGGGAACCAGCAGGAAATGACTGGCTTTTATGACTGTTGGTGAAAAATTAATTCACTCGAGTCTGTCTCAAAGCAAAAGATCGCAGTTTATTATTCAAAGCGCTTTGGGAGAAGAGTCATAGCCCCCGCGGTCTAGTGACCAGCTTCTCAATTTAATAGTAGCAGCCAAGCTTCTTCATACACTTCAAGAAGCCAGAAAGTACAAACCTCAGCAGTTATTACATCATGAGCGACCCTTAGTCAGGGTCTCTAAAAACAACCTGATTAGAATCTTACAATGTTAGCGAAACCCATCTTCTAGTTCTGCTTTTGTCTAATGGTGGTTAGCCATCTGGGCTGCAAGGTTTATTCTTGCTCCATCATAGCTTCGGTCAACCTGAGTTGTCTGTTGGTGATTGGACACCATTCGAGGTTAGTTTATTATAGACAACAATGATTCACGTTTTGTTCTGCAGTGTCTGCATTATCTATACCGCAGACCAAGCAAGCAGGTTCTTATTTAATTATACCCCTGTCTCCATCGGCTTGTGGCCTTCGGGAGATACTTTGACCTTTACTCTAGTCCTTTAAGCAGTTCAACTAACTTTAAGCATTACAACTGATTTGCTCTTACATTGGCCCAGAAATTCGCCTCTCCGGCTTGCCGCGGGGGTAAGGATCACGCGCACTTACCTACCGCGCCTGCCGTTGTGTTTTGGGCCCACGGGTACTTCAGCTCCTGGGCCTGCTCCAAGTGCCGGCGCGCAGTGCTTGCGTGTCCCAGGGGCGTAGTTAGTGCGACGCGTCCCCTGGGATCACATGGGCCATGGAGAGCCAATGGCAGCAGACCATCTTTCATTCATAGATTTGACAGGAAGAGCTGTCAAATCTGTGAATTGAAATCGGCCCCAAAAGAACAGCTAAACTTAAAATAAATTTTAAAAAAACCCATCACATTTATAAAATAACTATAGTTAAATAAATTAACCACTTTAAACAAAAATTTAAATTTTTGAAAAAATTAAAATACTTTTTAAAAGTGGTAAAAATAAACTTACCTTTCTTTAAAGTATCTAAAAAAGATAAACCTGTTGAAAAATGTTTTAAATTATACTTAATTAACCAATTACCTTGTTGAAAACGGCTCCTGCGCCTCCTTTTTAAATGTGCAGGTTGTTCAATACTTACCCTCCCGGAGAAACCTGAAAAACTATCTAAGTGTGCTGCGTGCGCGCAGCCTCTACCGCGCACACGGTTCACCTCTGAACCGCCCCCTTCACCAGACCGGAAGTTCCGGTTTCCCGCGCATGCGCAGTGCATGCAGGAAACCGGCACTTCGGGACGCATTACGGGTGAGTACGGACTGTGTACTCACCCGGCAAGGGCCGAATTTTTGGCCCAATATTACAATTAATTTTTACCCTTACAATGACTGCATTTGTTCAGATTCTGACGCATGTTTTGCTTCCCGCGGTGACGCGCCTGCGCCCGCTCTGAGAAACCGCAGGTGCCATTTGTGATAGGCTCCCTCAGCGGCTCCGTGAGGTGATCCAGTGAGTAGCCAAGCCACACAGATCAAGGAGACCCCACCTTCTATGCCCAGTCTGTACTGAATCAGCTGGAGAGACAGAGGGCGCCACTGAATTGGGGCGGGGGGGATGGAAAACCAGCCCCTTTCCTAATCGCCACCCAGCAATAGCTCCCGGAGGGCGGGCATGGTGGGGTGGGCTACGCCGCCCGCCATGGTCGAATAGCCCGAGCAACGGACACTTGGATTCCGGGACTGTGGAACCCTGACCACCCACCCAAGGAGGTCAGCGTCTTCAGGGGAGGAGGGATGAAGACTGGGGCCCCTGGGGGAGGGGAGAGAAACCGCAGATAGAACTCGACTGACGCCGCGATACACGTCTCGTTCCCCCCCATCCACTCCCCGAGGTCTCCACGCTCCTCTTGGCCTTTATCTCAAGGGGGCTAGAATATAAAGGGGTGGAAGTAATGTTACAGCTGCACAGAGCTCTGGTTAGACCCCATCTGGAGTAACTGGGTTCAGTTCTGGGCCCCGCACCTCAGGAAGGATATCTCGGCCTCGGAGGGGGGGTACAGCGCAGATTCACCAGAACGATACCCGGGGGCTAAAAGGGTTAAATTCCGAGGACAGGTTGCACAGACTGGGCTTGTGTTCCCTCGAGTGTAGGAGATTAAGGGGTGATCTGATGGAGGTGTTTGAGATGATTTAAAGGATTCGATCGGGTCAATCGAGAGAGAAACTATTTCCTCTGGTGGGGGGAGTCCAGAACAAGGGGGCAGAACCTTCAAATTAGAGCCAGGCCGTTCAGGGGTGATGTCAGGAAGCACTTCTTCACACAAAGGCTGGTGGAAATCTGGAACTCTCTCCCCTAAAAAGCTGTCGAGGCTGGGGATCAATTGGAGCTTTCAAGACTGAGATTGATAGATTTTTGTCGTGTAAGAGTACAAGGGATATGGAGCAAAGGCAGGCAGATGGAGTTGACATGCGAATCAGCCATGCAGAGCAGGCCCGAGGGGCTGAATGGCCTCCTCCTGTTCCTAATGTACCAGGCTCGAGGGGCTGAATGGCCTCCTCCTGTTCCTAATGTAACAGGCTCGAGGGGCTTAATGGCCTCCTCCTGTTCCTAATGTAACAGGCTCGAGGGGGCTGAATCGCCTCCTCCTGTTCCTAATGTAACAAGCTCGAGGGGCTGAACGGCTTCCTCCTGTTCCTAATGTAACAGGCTCGAGGCGCTGAATGGCCTCCTCCTGTTCCTAATGTAACAGGCTTGAGGGGGGCTGAACGGCCTCCTGCTGTTCCTAATGTAACAGGCTCGAGGGGCTGAACGGCCTCTTCCTGATCCTCTGCTCCTCTGTTCCAGTGTCCTCTTCATCTCAATCCACCGCTACGACAAAGGCTCCTTCTTCCCCAACTCGGAGGACGCCGACCACACCCAGGTCGGGAGGGACGAGGGCGAGGGCTTCAACGTCAACATCCCGTGGAACGGGAGCCGCATGGGTGACTCGGAGTACATGGCCGCCTTCCATCGCGTGGTCCTGCCCATCGCCTACCAGGTAACGCTCTTCAATCAATCCAGACCGTCGTTCGGGTAAGGGTTCCCTCGCCAACGGCCCTCACGAAATTAGTTATAGTTATAGCAGCAAAGAGTCACGGCAATTCAGGAAGTGGAGTGGCAGAGCCTTTTCTGCAGCGCCACTGCTGGTGGGAGGTTGTAACTACAGCGTGACATGTTTACATAAGGATTTCCCGTGACAAATCAAAGGGCACCATTTTGACGCGGTCAAACCGAATCTGGAGTACTGGGCCCAGTTTTGGACCCCCGCCCATGATGGGGTGATCACTAGATTGATCCCTGGGAAGAAAATTCACCAGACTGATACCTGGGATAGCAGGAATGACGTATGAAGAGAGATTGGGTCGATTGGGCTTATACTTGCTGGAGTTTAGAAGAATGAGAGGGGATCTCATTGAAACTTACAAAATTCTAACAGGACTAGACAGACTAGATGCAGGAAGGATGTTCCCGATGGTCGGGGGAGTCCAGAACCAGGGGTCACAGTCTAAGGATAAGGGGGAAGCCATTTAGGACTGAGATGAGGAGGGATTTCTTCACCCAGAGAGTGGTGAACCTGTGGAGTTCTCTACCACAGAAGACAGTTGAGTCCAATTCATTAAATATATTCAAGAAGGAGTTAGATATATTTCTTAAGGCTGAGGGGATCAAGGGATATGGGGTGAAAGCAGGGACAGGGTGACATGAATCTGTCATTCATGACTTATGAAATAATACTGAGTGGCCTGCTGGTGGCGCTGTCCAGGGAGAGTATAAAATTTTAGTCGGACACGGGCCCAGCTTGCGCAGGACATTCTTAACAGGAACTAGGAAGGGCACAACTAGATCTCCATGTTGAAAAACAGTTGATTAAAGCTTTGTTTAATGCTTAGACCAAGTGCCTAGTAGTTTTCTTGCGTCACAGGGTTCTGAATTTGGATGATCAGCCATGATCTCATCGAATGGCGGAGCAGGCTCGAGGGGCCGAATGGCCGACTCCTGCTCCTATCTTCTATGTTTCTATGAAAAGCGAGATTGAGTAGAATGGACCTATATTCTCTGGAGTTTAGAAGAATGAGAGGTGATCTCATTGAAACATGTAAAATTCTGAGGGGGTATTGACAGGGTAGATGCTGAGAGGCTGTTTCCCCCTGGCTGGAGAGTCCAGAACCAGGAGTCACAGTCTCAAGATAAGGGGGCGGCCATTTAGGACTGAGATGAGGAGGAATTTCTTCACTCAGAGGGCGGTGAATCTTTGGAATTCTCTACCCCAGAGGGCTGTGGAGGCTCAGTCGTTGAGTATATTCAAGGCTGAGATCGAGAGATTTTTGAATATTAAGGGATTCGAGGGATATGGGGATCGGGCAGGAAAATGGAGTTGAGGTGGAAGATCTTCCATGATCTTAATGAATGGCGGAGCAGGCTCGAGATGCTGTATCTCCTGCTCCTATTTCTTATGTTCTTATCTCTCTCTCTCTCTGCCCTCCAGTACCAGCCGGAGCTGGTGTTGGTCTCCGCAGGTTTCGATGCTGCCCGGGGTGACCCCCTGGGCGGCTGTCTGGTGACCCCCGAATGCTACGCTCACATGACCCACATGCTGCAGGGACTGGCTGGGGGCCGCGTGGTGTTGGCGCTGGAGGTAAGCGAGCTGCTTTCGGTGTCTGAGCCGAACCGCATCCACCTTTTCTGGGGGTGGGGGAGGTGGGAATTTGAGGGGTCAACATGATGGGGTCACTCACGTTGTCAGTGTTTCAGTATTTACAGGTGGTCCCCGGGAGTGTGTCAGTATTTACAGGGGGTCCCCGGGAGTGTGTCAGTATTTACAGGGGGTCCCCGGGAGTGTGTCAGTATTTACACGGTGTCCTCGGGGAGTGTGTCAGTATTTACAGGGGGTCCCCGGGAGTGTGTCAGTATTTACAGGGGGTCCCCGGGAGTGTGTCAGTATTTACAGGGGGTCACCGGGAGTGTGTCAGTATTTACAGGGGGTCCCCGGGAGTGTGTCAGTATTTACACGGTGTCCTCGGGGAGTGTGTCAGTATTTACAGGGGGTCCCCGGGAGTGTGTCAGTATTTACAGGGGGTCCCCGGGAGTGTGTCAGTATTTACAGGGGGTCCCCGGGAGTGTGTCAGTATTTACAGGGGGTCCCGGGAGTGTGTCAGTATTTACAGGGGGTCCCCGGGAGTGTGTCAGTATTTACAGGGGGTCCCCGGGAGTGTGTCAGTATTTACAGGGGGTCCCCGGGAGTGTGTCAGTATTTACAGGGGGTCCCCGGGAGTGTGTCAGTATTTACAGGGGGTCCCCGGGAGTGTGTCAGTATTTACAGGGGGTCCCCGGGAGTGTGTCAGTATTTACAGGGGGTCCCCGGGGAGTGTGTCAGTATTTACAGGGGGTCCCCGGGAGTGTGTCAGTATTTACAGGGGGTCCCCGGGAGTGTGTCAGTATTTACAGGGGGTCCCCGGGAGTGTGTCAGTATTTACAGGGGGTCCCCGGGAGTGTGTCAGTATTTACAGGGGGTCCCCGGGAGTGTGTCAGTATTTACAGGGGGTCCCCAGGAGTGTGTCAGTATTTACAGGGGGTCCCCGGGGAGTGTGTCAGTATTTACAGGGGGTTCCCGGGGAGTGTGTCAGTATTTACAGGGGGTCCCCGGGAGTGTGTCAGTATTTACAGGGGGTCCCCGGGAGTGTGTCAGTATTTACAGGGGGTCCCCGGGAGTGTGTCAGTATTTACAGGGGGTCCCCGGGAGTGTGTCAGTATTTACAGGGGGTCCCCGGGAGTGTGTCAGTATTTACAGGGGATCCCCGGGAGTGTGTCAGTATTTACAGGGTGTCCCTGGGAGTGTGTCAGTATTTACAGGGGGTCCCCGGGAGTGTGTCAGTATTTACAGGGGGTCCCCGGGAGTGTGTCAGTATTTACAGGGGGGTCTCTGAGAATGTGTCAGTATTTACAGGGGTTGCCCCGGGAGTGTGTCAGTATTTACAGGGGGTCCCCGGGAGTGTGTCAGTATTTACAGGGGGTCCCCGGGAGTGTGTCAGTATTTACAGGGGGGTCTCTGAGAATGTGTCAGTATTTACAGGTTGTCCCCGGGAGTGTGTCAGTTTTTACAGGGGATCCCGGGAGTGTGTCAGTATTTACAGGGGTTGCCCCGGGAGTGTGTCAGTATTTACAGGGGGTGTCCCCGGGGAGTGTGTCAGTATTTACAGGGGGTGTCCCCGGGGAGTGTGTCAGTATTTACAGGGGGTGTCCCCGGGGAGTGTGTCAGTATTTACAGATTGTCCCCGGGAGTGTGGCTTTCGTCGCTAATTGTCTCTCTCTCTCTCTCTCTGTCTCTGGCACAGGGTGGGTACAACCTGACTTCGATCGCTGAGTCCATGGCCATGTGCACTCAGACCTTACTGGGCGACACGCCCCCCTACCTCGGCAGGTTAAGCGTTCCCGTCGCCAGTGCCATCGAGACTATCAGCAACGTGATCATAACGCAGTGCAAGTACTGGACCTGTCTTCGAATGCAGAGTGAGAGCCATTCTCCGTTTCCGCAATTGAAAGTTACGATTGAAACTGCTCCCACCGCCCCTTCAGGCAGCGCGTTCCAGATCACAACAACTCGCTGTGTTAAAAAAACTCTCCTCCTTTCCCTCGCTTGTTCTTTTTTAACTTAAATCTGTGTCCTCTGGTTACTGACCCTCCTGCCACTTTCAAAACCTCTCGCAATTTTGAACATCTCTATTCAATCTCCCCTTAACCTTCTCTGCTCTAAGGAGAACAACCCCAGCTTCTCCAGTCTCTCCACGTAACTGAACTCCCTCATCCCTGGTACCATTCTGGTCAATCTCCCCTTAACCTTCTCTGCTCCAAGGAGAACAACCCCAGCTTCTCCAGTCTCTCCACATCACTGAAGTCCCTCATCCCTGGTATCATTCTGGTCAATCTCCTCTGCACCCTCTCCAAGGCCTTGGAACCCTTCCTAAAGTGCAGTGCCCTCTCAGGTGGACGTAAAAGATCCCACGGCCTCTATTGGAAGATGAGCAGGGGAGGAGTTCTCCCTGGTGTACTTGGGCCGATATTTATCCCTCGACCAACATCACCGACAAAACAGATGATCTGGTCGTTGTCACATTGCTGCTTGTGGGCTCTTGCTGTGCGCAAATCGCGTTCCCTACATTACAACAGTGACTACGCTTCAAAAGTGATACCTTGGCGGTGGAGCGCTTTGGGAATTCTTGAGGTGGCAAAAGGCGCTATAGAAATGCGAGTCTTTCTTTAACACACCTATTATTATTAGGATTAGGTCGTGATTTCACTGCTTTATTTGCTCGTATTTTTTCTTTCTACCCGCAGTTCCTGAGTTGGAGCCTCAAATTCAGCCCATGACGAATCCGAGAACAGCAGCGTGGCCCAAGCAGCCGGCTGCTGCCGCGAGTATGTATATCAGTGAATTCCCCGAGTGTTTCTGTGTAGAATACACCGCGCCTGTAATTAGAACGTGCCCCTAAACTCCTGTATATCACTCTGCATAACATGTTAAAAATTCTACATTCGCTCGTCCACCTATTTCCATTGTGAATTCCGACGTCAATATTTATAATGGGAACCGCCTATGTCAACTTGTCACGCTGTAATTGCACCCTGCCACCAGTGGTGGTGCTGTGGCGTGACAGGTTTACATGGGGCCGTTTCCATTAGAAATGTTTACATAGGAATTTCGAATGGGAATATAAAAATAACGACCGAATCGGTGCATTTAAAATGGAGGCTGAATTCGGTCTGCACATCCTGGTCCAAATATCCACCCCGGCCCTCTGACCCCGCTTCACCTGAACACGACACTTGGTCTTAATAGTCTGTGAGTGCACACCACCGCGGGAGTCGACCAGTATTTATTATAAACAGGCGTCCAATACGCGGTAATACAGGATCAGTCGTGGCTCAGTGGGTCTCGTTCACACCTCTGACTCAGCAGGTCGTGGGTCCGAGACCCCCCTCCAGAGACTCGAGCCCCATAATCTTGTCCCGACACTCCCTCGGTGCCAGTACTGAGGGAGCTCCTCACTGTCGGAGGGGCAGTACTGAGGGAGCTCCGCACTGTCAGAGGGGCAGTACTGAGGGAGCTCCACACTGTCGGAGGGGCAGTACTGAGGGAGCGCCGCACTGTCGGAGGGGCGGTACTGAGGGAACGCCGCACTGTTGTAGGTCTTTCAGACGAGACGTTAAACCCGAGGCCCCCGTCTGCCCTCTCAGGTAGACGTAAAGGATCCCACGGCCACTATTGCAAGAAGAGCAGGGGTGAGTTCTCCCCGGTGTAAGATTTGGATGACAGGTCACACACAGATTACCCAAAGGGTCTTGGGTAAGGCATTCTATTAAGGAGCGGCAGTTTAAGTTAAGTACGACAGACAATCAAGATAGGCAAAGTAGACATACGACAGTGACAAGCAGCTGGTATCGGTCCCGATCGGAGAGACGGCTGGCCTGGCCGAACAGATCTTCCCTTCCCTTCACCGTCTGTGCTAAAAGCTCTTTAGATATTGCTTCTACTCTCTTTTTAGGAGAGGGCCGAGGGTAGAGTATCAAAGATACAGTCTACGACCTTTCTAGCACACAGCGAGTCTGGGAATAAGGTCGCCGCCACAGGTGCAGAATGTCGTAACATCTGTAAGATCTTAAATGATCTCGGAGTTCTTGGACAAGACACCAGTAGGCAGCAGCCAGTATGTTTGAGCAATCGATCAAGATTTATTAAGCTTGCAGCGTAATATACTTAACATTAGGCGATAGTTTTAACAAGTAGCTCGCAGCCCTAGGTCTCTGGAACCTCTCGGACACCGATGACGCCGTCTTAAGTCTGTTCCTTTGTTCTCGCAGTAAATCTGTGTAAAGTTGTTCTTTGAGTATCGAGGTTTCAACCCTTTTCTTATCAACAGTTCGTTTGGCCAGTGTCCATATATGGTCTTTAACAAAATCACCTTTTTTAATTGGTTCTAATGGTCAAAATACCATTGTCACTCAGACTAAGGTAGCATCCCGCCTTTCCAGTATTTTTCCGTCAACCCTACACTGCTGTCTTGTTATCTTGCGTATCGTTTTTCACCCCCATTGGAATTTACTTTATCTCTTTCATTTCCTGCCTCCCTGGTACAAGGCCTTTAGACCAAGGGCCCAGATCATATCAGTGCTGTTTCACTAGTCTTGAGAGTATCCAGACTATCTCACTTTAATCTACCAGATAAATACCTTATCTCTATGATCTCTCTCATTTTCTGTCCTTATACTAATTATTTTTTAAAATATCTTTGCAATTAGTTTTGTTAAGCGAATTCTAATTTCTACTTAGCATCATAATATGTTATTTAATGATTTAACCTTCACTCGCAGCCTGTGGCTGTTTGTTATCAAAACTTAGTCAAAACTGCTTTTGACTGTCTTTGCAGCTGCATTTTGAACAAGTTTTAGCTTTTTAGTTACCCAGGAGTAATTATGGGTAATATTATTTGGTCAATGGCTACACTTGAAGTTATACGTTTATGATTCTCGTCTACTAAATATCCCTAAGTATCAGCCTTTCGTACACATCTGCAGGGAACCAAGAACATCAGCAAATTCTAAGCGTCTATCCCGTTATTCTATGATGTGGAGATGCCGGTGTTGGACTGGGGTGGACAAATGTGAGAAGTCGCACAACACCAGGTTATAGTCCAACAGCTTTATTTGAAATCACAAGCTTTCGGAGCGCTGCTCCTTCGTCAGGTGAAGTGAAGAGATGCATATAGGCACAGCATATATAGTCAGAGAACACAGCCAGATGACTACAGTTAATCTTTCCAACTGCTGTGATTTCCAGCAAAAAAGTTTTTTGTTTTCCATACAGACCCCAGCATCTGCCACATTGACCCCCTTGTGACCCCACCTCATTGTCTTTGATGTAATGTTTTCCTGACTGACCTGTTTGGACACCATCCACACCTTTGATTGCCGTGATTATCTCTCTGCCGAGGTGTGATAAAGGGCAGTTGGAAAGATTAACTGTAATCATCTGGCAGTGTTCTCTGACTATATATGCTGTGCCTATATGCATCTCTTCACTTCACCTGATGAAGGAGCAGCAGCTCCGAAAGCTTGTGATTTCAAATAAAGCTGTTGGACTATAACCTGGTGTTGTGCGACTTCTCACCGTTATTCTAACACCAGTCTGAAGAGACTTTTTTGTCTCAAGTTATTTCTTCCAAATCACGATTTCTTACACCGGTGTCCTGGGCCCTAATTAATCCCTCAATCAACATCACTGAAAACTGGTCATTTATCACACTGGCTGTCTGTGGCAGCTTGCTGTGCACAAATTGGCGGCCGCGTTTCCCACATTACGACTGTGACCACACTTCAAAAGATCTTCATTGGCTGTAAAGCACTTTGGGACATCCTGAGATGATGAAAGGCGCGGAGAAACGCGAGTCCTTCTTGAACAGTTGTGATTATTATAATATCATTATGATCAGGTTGTGATTTTGTTTGCCCGTCTTTTCTCTTAGTACCCTCAGTGTCCATGGCGGAGGCTCAAAGTCAGAGCTCATCGGCCCGGAGAGCATCAACGTGGTCACAGCAAAGTATGTATATCAATGAATGCCTCGAGTGTTACTGGGTATAATACACCATGTCTGTTATTAGAATGTGCACCTAAACTCCCGTATATCACTCTACATAACATGATAAAAATTCTATATTCGCTCGTCCACCTATTTCCATTGTGAATTCAGACGTCAATATTTATAATGGGAACCGCCTATGTCAACTTGTCACGCTGTAATTACACCCTGCCACCAGTGGTGGTGCTGTGGCGTGACAGGTTTACATGGGGCCGTTTCCATTAGAAATGTTTACATAGGAATTTAGAATGGGAATATAAAAATAACAACCTGTAATTACACCCTGCCACCAGTGGTGGTGCTGTGGCGTGACAGGTTTACATGGGGCCGTTTCCATTAGAAATGTTTACATAGGAATTTAGAATGGGAATATAAAAATAACAAACTGTAATTACACCCTGCCACCAGTGGTGGTGCTGTGGCGTGACAGGTTTACATGGGGCCGTTTCCATTAGAAATGTTTACATAGGAATTTAGAATGGGAATATAAAAATAACAACCTGTAATTACACCCTGCCACCAGTGGTGGTGCTGTGGCGTGACAGGTTTACATGGGGCCGTTTCCATTAGAAATGTTTACATAGGAATTTAGAATGGGAATATAAAAATAACAACCTGTAATTACACCCTGCCACCAGTGGTGGTGCTGTGGCGTGACAGGTTTACATGGGGCCGTTTCCATTAGAAATGTTTACATAGGAATTTAGAATGGGAATATAAAAATAACAAACTGTAATTACACCCTGCCACCAGTGGTGGTGCTGTGGCGTGACAGGTTTACATGGGGCCGTTTCCATTAGAAATGTTTACATAGGAATTTAGAATGGGAATATAAAAATAACAACCGAATTGGTGCATTTAAAATGGGGGCTGAATTCGGTCTGCACACCCTGGTCCAAATATCCACCCTGGCCCTCTAACCCTCGGCCTCTGACCCCGCTTCACCTGAATACGACACTTGGTCTTAACAGTCAGTGTGTGCACACTGCTGCGGGAGGTCGACCAGTATTTATTGTAAACAGGCGTCCAATACGTGGTAATCCAGGTATCAGCCGCGGTCAGTGGGTCTCGTTCACGACTCCAAGTCAGAAGGTTGTAGGTCCAAGGCCCCTCTCCAGAGACTCGAGCCCCATAATCAAGTCCCGACACTCCCCCGGTGCCAGTACTGAGGGAGCGCCGCACTGTCGGAGGGGCGGTACTGAGGGAGCGCCACACTGTCGGAGGGGCGGTACTGAGGGAGCGTCACACTGTCGGAGGGGCGGTACTGAGGGAGCGCAGCACTGTCGGAGGGGCAGTACTGAGGGAGCGCCGCACTGTCGGAGGTGGCGGTACTGAGGGAGCACCGCACTGTCGGAGGTGCAGTACTGAGGGAGCGCCGCACTGTCGGAGGGGCGGTACTGAGGGAGCGCCGCACTGTCGGAGGGGCGGTACTGAGGGAGCTCTGCACTGTCGGAGGGGCGGTACTGAGGGAGCGCCGCACTGTCGGAGGGGCAGTGCTGAGGGAGCGCCGCACTGTCGGAGGGGCGGTACTGAGGGAGCGCCGCACTGTCGGAGGGGCAGTGCTGAGGGAGCGCCGCACTGTCGGAGGGGCGGTACTGAGGGATGAGATGTTAAACCTGAGGCCCCCGTCTGCCCTCTCAGGTGGACGTAAAAGATCCCACGGCCACTATTGGAAGAAGAGCAGGGGGGGGAGTTCTCCCCAAAAGAACGTCATTGGCTGTGAAGCGCTTTGGGACGTCCTGAGGTGATGAAAGGCGCTGTAGAAATTTGAGTCTTTAACAGTTCAGAGAATCATAGAATGGTTACAGCACGGAAGGAGGCCATTCGGCCCGTCGAGCCCGTGCCGGCTCTCTCTGCAAGAGCACTTCAGCTAGTCCCACTCCCCCCGCCCTTTCCCCGTAGCACTGCAAATTTTTTTCCTTCAGGTGCTTATCCAATTCCCTTTTGAAAGCCACGATCGAGTCTGCCTCCACCACCCTCTCAGGCAGTGCATTCCAGATCCTAACCACTCGCTGCGTAAACAAGGTTTTCCTCATGTCGCCTTTGGTTCTTCTGCCAATCACCTTAAATCTGTGTCCTCTGGTTCTCGACCCTTCCGCCAATGGGAACAGTTTCTCTCTCTCTACTCTGTCCAGACCCCTCATGATTTTGAACACCTCGATCAAATCTCCTCTCTACCTTCTCTGCTCTAAGGAGAACAACCCCAGCTTCTCCAGTCTCTCCACATCACTGAAGTCCCTCATCCCTGGAACCATTCTTGTAAATCTTTTCTGCACCCTCTCTAAGTCCTTCACATCCTTCCTAATGTGCGGTGCCCAGAATTGGACACAATACCCCAGTTGAGGCCGAACCAGTGTTTTATAACTTCCTTGCTTTTGTACTCTATGCCTCTATTTATGAAGCCCAGGATCCCGTATGCTTTTTTAACCGCTTTTTCAACCTGCCCTGCCACCTTCAACGATTTGTGCACCTATACCCCCAGGTCTCTCTGTTCCTGCACCTCCTTTAGGATTGTACCCTTTAGTTTGTATTTCCTCTCGTCAATCTTTCCAGCAAAATGCATCACTTTGCACTTTTCTGCGTTAAACTTCATCTGCCATCTGCCCGCCCATTCCAACAGCCTGTCTATGTCCTCTTGAAGTCTATCACTCTCCCCCTCACTGTTCACAATACTTCCACGTTTTGCGTCATCTGCAAATTTTGAAATTGTGCCTTGTACACCCTCATCCAAGTCATTAATATATATCAAGAAAAGCAGTGGTCCTAGAACCGACCCCTGGGGAACACCACTGTATACCTTCCTCCAGTCCGAAAAACAACCGTTCACCCCATCTCTCTGTTTCCTGTCACTTAGCCAATTTCGTCCCCATGCTGCCACTGTCCCTTTTATTCCATGGGCTTCAATTTTGCTATGACATTATAATATTAACGTCATTATGATCAGGTTGTGATTTTGTTGCCTGTCTTTTCTCTTAGTGCCCTCAGTATCCATAGGGGAGGCTCAAGGTCAGGGCCCGTCGGCCCGGAGAGCATCAACGTGGTCACAGCAGCGTATGTATATCAGTGAATGCCCCGAGTGTTACTGGGTATAATACACCGTGTCTGTCATTAGAAAATGGGAGTTCTCCCCGGTGTCCTGGGCCATAATTAATCCCTCAATCAACATCACTAAAAACTGCTCCTTGTCACATTGGCTGTTTGTGGGAGCTTGCTGTGCGCAAATTGGCTGCCGCTTTGAGACGTCCTGAGCTGACGAAAGGCACCGTCGAAATCTGAGTTCTTTAACAGTTATGGTTGACGTAAGAAAACTACTAGGCACTTGGTCTAAGCGTTAAACAAAGCTTTAATCAACTGTTTTTCAACATGGAGATCGAGTTGTGTCCTTCACTAGTTCCTGTTGAGGAATGTCCTAGCAAGCTGGGCCCATGCCCGAGTATTTATACTCTCCCTGGACAGCGCCACCAGCAGGCCGCCCAGTATTACTTCATACATGAATGACAAGATTCATGTCAATGATAGAATATTATTCTGATCAGGTTGTGATTTTGCTGTTGTACTCGCTCGTCTTTTCTCTTAGTACCCTCAGTATCCATAGCAGAGGCTCAGAGTCCCGGCCCGTCGGCCCGGAGAACATCAATATGGTCACAGCAGGGTAGGTACATCAGTAAATGCCCCGAGTGTTACTGGGTGTAATACACCATGTCTGTCATTAGAAAATGGCCCCGTATGTCCGACTCCTGCTCCTATTTCTTATGTTCTTATCAAGCGCCTTTAACGTAGTAAAACGTCCCAAGGCGCTTCACAGGAGCGTAAATCAGACAAAATTTGACACCGAGCCACATCAGGAGATATTAGGGACAGGTGACCAAAAGCTTGGTCAAAGAGGGAGGTTTTAAGGAGCGTCTTAAAGGAGGAGAGAGAGGCGGAGAGGTTTAGGGAGGGAATTCCAGAGCTCGGGGCCCAGGCGGCTGAAGGCACGGCCGCCAATGGTGGAGCGATGGAAATTGGGGGCGCGCAAGAGGCCAGAATTAGAGGAGCGCAGAGATCTTGGTGGGGGGAGTTGTAGGGGGCTGGAGGAGGTTACAGAGATGGGAAGGGGCGAGTCCATGGAGGGATTTGAAAACGAGGATGAGATACTTAAAATCGTGGCATTGCCGGACCAGGAGCCAATGTAGGTCAGCGAGCACAGGGGAGGTGATGGGTGAACGGTGCGAGTTAGGACACAGGGGGCCAGCAAAGTTTTAGATGAGCTGATGGTTACGGAGGGTGGAAGGTGGGAGGCCGGCCGGGAGAGCGTTGGAATAGTCGAGTCTGGAGTCGAGTCGAATCTGGAATAAAAAGCTAGCATCAGTAATGGTGACCATGAAACTACCGGATTGTCGTAAAAACCCATCTGGTTCGCTAATGTCCTTTTAGGGAAGGAAATCTACCGTCCTTACCCGGTCTGGACGGTACGTGACTCCAGACCCACAGCAATGTGGTTGACTCTTAACTACCCTCTGAAATGGCGGCTCACCACCACCTTCTATGGGGCAATTAGGGATGGGCAATAAATGCCGGCCTTGCCAGCGACGCCCACATCCCATGAACAAATTAAAAAAAAAGGTGGCAAGTGGCAGATGAGCTGAGGCAGGGGTAGAGTCAGGCGATGTTACGGAGGTGGAAATAGGCGGTCTTAGTGATGGCGCGGATATGATGTCGGGAGCTGATCTCGGCGTCAGATACAACACCAAGGTTGCGAACAATCTGGTTCAGCCTCAGACAGTTGCCAGGGAGAGGGAGGGAGTCGGTTGCTAGGGAACGAAGACGACGGCTTCGGCCTTCCCAACATGTAGCCGGAGGAAATTTCTGCTCCTCCAGTACAGGATGTCGGGGACAAGCGGTCAAGACAACTTAGCGCCCGTGGAGGGGTGGAGAGAGGCGGTGGTGAGGCAGAGCTGAGTGTCGTCAACGTACGTGTGGGACCTGACGTCGTGTTTTTGGAATGATGTCGCCCGGGGACAGCGTGCGGATGAGAAATAGGAGGGGCGGGGTTGGGGGGCGCCAAGGACAGATCCTTGGGGGACACCAGAGGTTACGGAGCGGGAAGGGAAGAGAAGCCATTATTGGAAGAAGAGCAGGGGGTGGGGGGGGAGTTCTCCCCGGTGTCCTGGGCCATAATTAATCCCTCAATCAACATCACTAAAAACTGCTCCTTGTCACATTGGCTGTTTATGGGAGCTTGCTGTGCGCAAATTGGCTGCCGCTTTGAGACGTCCTGAGCTGCCGAAAGGCACCGTGGAAATCTGAGTTCTTTAACCGTTCTGATATATTATTCTGATCAGGTTGTGATTTTGCTGTTGTACTCGCTCGTCTTTTCTCTTAGTACCCTCAGTATCCATAGCAGAGGCTCAGAGTCCTGGCCCGTCAGCCCGGAGAACATCAATATGGTCACAGCAGGGTAGGTACATCAGTGAATGCCCTGAGTGTTACTGGGTATAATACACCATGTCTGTCATTCGAAAATGGCCCCCCTATGTCCTCCGCTCCTGCTCCTATTTCTTGTGTTCTTATCCAGCGCCTTTAACGTAGTAAAACGTCCCAAGGCGCTTCACCGGAGCGTTGTCACCAAGCCACACAAGTGGCTCTTTGCTCGTGCTGTTGGGGGAGGGTTTTAACTAATTTGGCAAGGGGGACGGGCACCAGGACGTGGCATTAGAAAGGAGAAAAAAGGGGCACAAAGGATTGGGAGAGACAGATAGTACCAGAGAAAGAAACAGTACGGTATTAGGTGGAGTCAGACTAAGAGAGAATTCAAGAAGGACTCACATAGGTTTACAGTGCATGTGTGTGTAAACGCACGAAGCGTGGTAAACATAGAAACATAGAAGATAGGAGCAGGAGTAGGCCATTCGGCCCCTCTAGCCTGCTCCGCCATTCGATGCGATCATGGCTGATCATCCAAACTCAGAACCCTGTCCCTGCCTTCTCCCCATATCCCTTGATCCCTTTAGCCTTAAGAAATATATCCAACTCCTTCTTGAATATATTTAATGAATTGGCCTCTACTGCCTTCTGTGGTAGAGAATTCCACAGGTTCACCACTCTCTGGGTGAAGAAATTCCTCCTCATTTCTGTCCTAAATGGCTTACCCCTTATCCTTAGACTGTGACCCCTGGTTCTGGACTCCCCGACCATCGGGAACATCCTTCCTGCATCTAGTCTGTCCAGTCCTTTCAGAATTTTATAAGTTTCAATGAGATCCCCTCTCATTCTTCTATACTCCAGCGAGTATAAGCCCAATCGACCCAATCTCTCTTCATACGTCATTCCTGCCATCCCAGGTATCAGCCTGGTGAATCTTCGCTGAACTCCTTCCATCGCAAGAACCTCCTTCCTCAGATAAGGCGACCAAAACTGCACACAGTACTCAAGGTGTGGTCTCACCAAAGCCTTGTACAACTGCAGCAAGACATCCTTGCTCCTGTACTCAAACCCTCTCGCTACGAAGGCCAACATACCATTTGCCTTCTTAACCGCCTGCTGCACCTGCATGCTTACCTTCAGCGACTGGTGCACAAGGACACCCAGGTCTCGTTGCACTTCCCCTTCTCCCAATCTATTGCCATTCAGATAATAATCTGCCTTCCTGTTTTTGACACCAAAGTGGATAACCTCGCATTTATCCACATCATACTGCATCTGCCCAATCACCCAACCTGTCCAAATCAATAAGGTTGATGAGCTGCAGGCGCACATAGCCACATGGGAATATGATGTCGTGGCGATAACGGAGACCTGGCTCAAAAAAGGGCAGGATTGGGTTTTAAATATTCCTGGATAGAAGGTGTTCAGGAAAGATAGGAGACGGTGGGGCAGTATTGATTAAGGAGAATATTACAGTGCTGGAGACAGAGGATGTCCTGGAGGGGTCAAGGACAGAATCTATTTGGTTAGAGTTGAGAAACAATAGAGGTGCCATTACACTACTCGGTGTATTCTATAGGCCACCAACTAGTGGGAAGGATATAGAGGAGCAAATTTGCAGGGAAATTACAGAGAGGTGCAAGAACTATAGAGCAGTGATAATGGGGGACTTCAGTTACCCTAATATAGACTGGGATAGTAATAGTGTAAAGGGCAGAGAGGAGGAAAATTTTCTGAGTTGTGTTCAGGAGAACTTTCTTGATCAATATGTTTCCGGCCCAACGAGGAAGGAGGCATTGCTGGATCTGGTTCTGGGGAATGAGGTGGAGCAAGTGTCAGTAGGGGAACATTTGGGGAACAGTGATCATAGTATCATAAGGTTTAGATTATCTATGGAAAATATATATATTAATGATCTAGACGAGGGAAGTAGATGTAATATCTCTAAGTTTGCAGAAGACACAAAGCTGGGTGGGCGTGTGTTTTGTGAGGAGGATGCAGAGAAACTCCAGTATGATTTGGACAGGTTGGGTGATTGGGCAGATGCAGTATAATGTGGATAAATGCGAGGTTATCCACTTTGGTGGCAAAAACAGGAAGACAGATTATTATCTGAACGGCAATAGATTGGGAAAAGGGGAAGTGCAACGAGATCTGGGAGTCCTTGTGCACCAGTTGCTGAAGGTAAGCATGCAGGTGCAGCAGGCGGTTAAGAAGGCAAATGGTATGTTGGCCTTCATAGCGAGAGGATTCGAGTACAGGAGCAAGGATGTCTTGCTGCAGTTGTACAAGGCCTTGGTGAGACCACGCCTTGAGTATTGTGTGCAGTTTTGGTCGCCTTATCTGAGGAAGGATGTTCTTGCCATGGAAGGAGTTCAGCGAAGATTCACCAGACTGATACCTGGGATGGCAGGAATGACGTATGAAGAGAGATTGGGTCGATTAGGCTTATATTCGCTGGAGTTTAGAAGAATGAGAGGGGATCTCATTGAAACTTATAAAATTCTAACAGGACTAGACAGACTAGATGCAGGAAGGATGTTCCCGATGGTCGGGGAGTCCAGAACCAGGGGTCACAGTCTAAGGATAAGGGGTAAGCCATTTAGGACTGAGATGAGGAGGAATTTCTTCACCCAGAGAGTGGTGAACCTGTGGAATTTTCTACCACAGAAGGCAGTTGAGGCCAATTCATTAAATATATTCAAGAAGGAGATAGATATATTTCTTAAGGCTAAAGGGATCAAGGGATATGGGGAGAAGGCAGGGACAGGGTACTGAATTTGGATGATCAGCCATGATCTCATTAAATGGCGGAGCAGGCTCGAGGGGCCGAATGGCCTCCTCCTGCTCCTATCTTCTGTGCTTCTATAGGACAGGGAGCAATCCAGAGTAAATATACTTAACTGCAGGAAGGCCAATTTCAGTGGGTTGAGAACGGATCTGGCCGGGTAAATTGGAATCAAAGATAGGCAGGCAAAACTGTAATCAAACAATGGGCTGCCTTTAAAGAGGAGATGGTTCAGATACAGTCAAGGTACATTCCCACGAGGGGGAAAGGTAGAGCAACTAAAGTCAGAGCTCCCTGGTTGACAAAAGAGATAGAGAGTGAGATGAAGCAGAAAAAGGGGGCGTACGACAGATGTCAGGTTGAGAATACAAGTGAGAACCAGGCTGAATATAGAAAGTTCAGAGGAGAAGTGAAAAAGGAAATAAGAGGGGCAAAGAGAGGGTATGAGAATAGACTGGCAGCTAACATATATAAGGGAATCCAAAAGTCTTCTATAGGCATATAAATAGTAAACGGGTCGTAAGAGGAGGGGTGGGGCCGATTAGGGACCAAAGCATGAAGGCAGAGGGCATGGCTGAGTGTTTTTTTATTCGTTTATGGGATGTGGGCGTCGCTGGCAAGGCCAGCATTTATTGCACATCCCTAATTGCCCTTGAGAAGGTGGTGGTGAGCCGCCTTCTTGAACCGCTGCAGTCCGTGTGGTGAAGGTACTCCCACAGCGCTGTTAGGGAGGGAGTTCCAGGATTTTGACCCAGCGACGATGAAGGAACGGCTGATATATTTCTAAGTCAGGATGGTGTGTGACTTGGAGGGGAACTTGGAGGTGGTGGTGTTCCCATGCGCCTGCTGCCCTTGTCCTTCTAGGTGGAAGAGGTCGCGGGTTTGGGAGGTGTTGCCGAAGAAGCCTTGGCGAGTTGCTGCAGTGCATCTTGTAGATGGTGCACACTGCAGCCACGGTACGCCGGTGGTGGAGGGAGTGAATGTTTAAGGTGGTAGATGGGGTGCCAATCAAGCGGGCTGCTTTGTCCTGGATGGTGTCGAGCTTCTTGAGTGTTGTTGGAGCTGCAACTCATCCAGGCAAGTGGAGAGAATTCCATCACACTCCTTACTTGTGCCTTGTAGATGGTAGAAAGGCTTTGGGGAGTCAGGAGGTGAGACATTCGCCGCAGAATACCTAGCCTCTGACCTGCTCTTGTTGCCACAGTATTTATGTGGCTGGTCCAGTTAAGTTTCTGGTCAATGGTGACCCCCAGGATGTTGATGGTGGGGGATTCGGTGATGGTAATGCCATTGAATGTCAAGGGGTGGTGGTTAGACTCTCGCTTGTTGGAGATAGTCATTGCCTGGCACTTCTGTGGCGCGAATGTTACCTGCCACTTATCAGCCCAAGCCTGAACGTCGTCCAGGTCATGTTGCATGCGGGCATGGACTGCTTCATTATCTGAGGAGTTGTGAATGGCGCTGAACACTGTGCAGTCATCAGCGAACATCCCCATTTCTGACCTTATGTTGGAGGGAAGGTCATTGATGAAGCTACGAAAGGAGTACTTTGCATCTGTCTTTACCAAGGAAGAAGATGCTACCAAAGTCATAGTGCAAGAGGAGGTAGTTGAGATACTGGATGGGATAAAAATTGATAAAGAGGAGGTACAAGACAGGCTGGCTGTGCTTATAGTAGATAAGTCACCAGGACCAGATGGGATGCCTCCTCGGATGCTGAGGGAAGTAAAGGTGGAAATTGCGGAGGTACTGGCCATAATCTTCCAATCCTCCTTAGATACGGGGGTGGTGCCAGACAACTGGAGAATTGCACCCTCGTTCAAAAAAGGGTGTAAGGATAAACCCAGCAACGACAGGCCAGTCAGTTTAACCTCGGTAGTGGGGAAGCTTTTAGAAACGATAATCAGAGACAAAATTAACAGTCACTTGGTCAAGTGTGGATTAATTAAGGAAAGCCAGCACGGATTTGTTAAAGGCAAATCATGTTTAACTAACTTGATCGAGTTTTTTGATGAGGTAACAGAGAGGGTTGATAAGGGCAATGCGGTTGATGCCCCGGCTATCGTGCTGAAGACTTGTGCTCCAGAACTAGCCGCGCCTCTAGCCAAGCTGTTCCAGTACAGCTACAACACTGGCATCTATCCGACAATGTGGAAAACTGCCCAGGTATGTCCTGTCCACAAAAAGCAGGACAAATCCAACCCGGCCAATTACCGCCCCATCAGTCTACTCTCAATCATCAGCAAAGTGATGGAAGGTGTCATCGACAGTGCTATCAAGCGGCACTTACTCACCAATAACCTGCTCACTGATGCCCAGTTTGGGTTCCGCCAAGACCACTTGGCTCCCGACCTCATTACAGCCTTGGCCCAAACATGGACAAAGGAGCTGAATTCCAGAGGTGAGGTGAGAGTGACTGCCCTTGACATCAAGGCAGCATTTGACCGAGTGTGGCATCAAGGAGTCCTAGTAAAACTGAAGTCAATGGGAATCGGGGGGGAAACACTCCTCTGGCTGGAGTCATACCTAGCACAAAGGAAGATGGTTGTAGTGGTTGAAAGTCAATCATCACAGCCCCAGGACATCGCTGCAGGAGTTCCTCAGTGTCATAGGCCCAACCATATTCAGCTGCTTCATCAATGACCTTCCCTCCCACATAAGGTCAGAAGTGGGGATGTTCGCTAATGACTGCACAGTGTTCAGCGCCATTCACAACTCCTCAGATAATGAAGCAGTCCATGCCCGCATGCGACAAGACCTGGACAACGTTTAGGCTTGGGCTGATAAGTGGCAGGTAACATTCGCGCCACACAAGTGCCAGCCAATCACCATCTCCAACAAGCGAGAGTCTAACCACCGCCCCTTGACATTCAACGGCATTACCATCGCCGAATCCCCCACCATCAACATCCTAGGGGGTCACCATTGACCAGAAACTTAACTGGACCAGCCACATAAATGCTGCGCCAACAAGAGCAGGTCAAAGGCTGGGTATTCTGCGGCGAGTGTCTCACCTCCTGACTCCCCAAAGCCTTTCCACCATCTACAAGGCACAAGTCAGGAGTGTGATGGAATACTCTCCACTTGCCTGGATGAGTTGCAGCTCCAACTACACTCAAGAAGCTCGACACCATCCAGGACAAAGCAGCCCGCTTGATCGGCCCTCCATCCACCACCTTAAACATTCACTCCCTCCACCACCGGCGCACCGTGGCTGCAGTGTGCACCATCTACAAGATGCACTGCAGCAACTCGCCAAGGCTTCTTCGGCAGCACCTCCCAAACCCGCGACCTCTACCACCTAGAAGGACAAGGGCAGCAGGCGCATGGGCACACCACCACCTCCAAGTTCCCCTCCAAGTCACACACACCATCCCGACTTGGAAATATATCGGCCGTTCCTTCATCGTCGCTGGGTCAAAATCCTGGAACTCCCTCCCTAACAGCACTGTGGGAGCACCTTCACCACACGGACTGCAGCAGTTCAAGAAGGCGGCTCACCACCACCTTCTTAAGGGCAATTAGGGATGGGCAATAAAGGTGGCCTTGCCAACGACGGCCACATCCCATAAACGAATTAAAAAAGATGTGGTGTACATGGACTTCCAAAAGGCATTTGATAAGGTGACACATAATAGGCTTGCTAGCAAAGTTGAACCCCATGGAATAAAAGGGACGTTGGCAGCACAGATACGAAATTGGCTAAGTGACAGGAAACAGAGAGTAGCGTTGAACGGTTGTTTTTCAAACTAGAGGCAGGTACACAGTGGTGGTCGCCAGGGGTCGGATTTAGGACCACTGGTTTTCTTGATACATATTAATGAGGACTTGGGTGTACAGGGCACAATATCAAAATTTGCAGGTGACACAAAACTTGGAAGTATAGTGAACAGTCAGGAGGATAATGATAGACTTCAAGAGGACATAGACAGGCTGGCGGAATGGGCGGACACGTGGCAGATGAAGTTTAACACAGAAAAGTGTGAAGTGATACATTTCGGTAGGAAGAACAAGGAGAGGCAATATAAACTAAAGGGTACAATCCTAAAGGGGGTGCAGAAACAGAGAGACCTGGGGGTGTATGTACACAAATCGTTGAAGGTGGCAGGGCAGGTTGAGAAAGCGGCTAAAAAAGCATACAGGATCCTGGGCTTCATAAATAGAAGCATAGAGTACAAAAGCAAGGAAGTTATAATGAACCTTTATAAAACACTGGTTCGCCCTCAACTGGAGTATTGTGTCCAATTCTGGGCACCGCATGTTAGGAAGGATGCAGAAAAGATTTACAAGAATGGTACCAAGGATGAGGGACTTCAGTGATGTGGAGAGACTGGAGAAGCTGGGGTTGTTCTCCTTGGAGCAGAGAAGGTTAAGGGGAGATTGACCAGAATGGTACCAGGGATGGGGGACTTCAGTTATGTGGAGAGACTGGAGAAGCTGGGATTGTTCTCCTTAGGACAGAGAAGGTTGAGAGGAGATTTGATAGAGGTGTTCAAAATCATGAGGGGTCTCGACAGAGTAGAGAGAGAGAAACTGTTCCCATTGGCGGAAGGGTCGAGAACCAGAGGACACAGATTTAAGGTGATTGGCAGAAGAACCAAAGGTGACATGAGGAAAACTTTTTTACGCAGCGAACATAAGAAATATGAGCAGGAGCAGGCCATTCAGCCCCTCGAGCCCCCATAACCCTTGACTCCCCTGTAGTTCAAAGATCTGTCTATCTCCGCCTTGAATATATTCAATGACTCCGCCTCCACAGCTCTCTGGAGTAGAGAATTCCAAAGATTCACGACCCTCTGAGAGAAGAAATTCCTCCTCATCTCCGTCTTAAATGGGCGACCCCTTATTCTGAGACTATGCCCCCTCGTTCTAGATTCCCCCTCAGCATCTACCATGTCTAACCCCCTCAGAATCTTAATGTTTCAATAAGATCACCTCTCATTCTTCTAAACTCCAATGAGTACAGGCTCAACCTTTCCTCATAAGATAGCCCTTCCATCCCAGGAATCAACCTAGTGAACCTTCTCTGAACTGCCTCCAATGCAAGTATATCCTTCCTTAAATAAGGGGACCAAAACTGTACACAGTACTCTAGGCGTAGTCTCACCAGCGCCCTATACAGTTGTAGCAAGACTTCCCTACTATTATACTCTATCCCCCTTGAAATAAAGGCCAACATTCTATTTGCCTTCCTAATTACTTGCTGCATCTGCATGTTAACTTTTTGTGCTTCATGTACGAGGACACCCAAATCCCTCTGTACCGCCACATTCTGTAGTCTTTCTCCATTTAAATATTTTTCTTTTCTATTCTTCCTACCAAAGTGGATAACTTCACATTTTCCCACATTATACTCCATCTGCCAAATTCTTGCCCACTCACTTAACCTATCTCTGTCCCTTTGCCGACTCTTTGGGGGCGATTTTGTTCATGGGGGCGCGTTGGAGGCGGGACTGCTGCTTGGCGAGTCGATGTCCCGCCTCCATCGATTTGTGGCCAACCCACGCTATTTTCCCTTGGTTGACCTTGTTAAGCCCGCCCAGCGGGCTTAGCAGGCCAATTAAGGGAAAGCCGGTTGCAGAGAACGTCAACGTATGACGTTGCATCTGTCAAAAAATTTTGACCGATGAATTGTCATCGTTTGACAGCTCTGTGAAGCTGTCAAACACTGACATTCTCTGTAGTTTGCTGAGGTCTTGCATTCAAGACCTCATCAAACCTCTTTCTTTGACAGAAAATTAGATGGTTGCTGCATCTGAGAATGCAACGGCCATCTCTCATCTGCAATACGGAGGTCCGAGACTCTCCGCATACACACCAACTGAGGCCTGCAGGAAGAAACAAAGGTAAGTACACTTTTACTAACACTTTCCACTTACTTCAGATACTCACCTCTCCACACTTGCACCCATCACTTACCGTCACAGCGCACTTTTGCACCCCCCCCCCCCCCCCAACCCCCGCAGACCCACTGCTCGCCTCGGTGACCCTGGCGTGTTTTGGAGCCTTTGGGAAGCCCGCACTTGTGAGGGCAAAAAGGGGATCATCCTATTTTCTGCCTGTTAACTACCTGTCTCCTAGGAAGATGGCACGGAGGCGGGTTGGGCACCCGCCCCCAGATTCTGCCATTTTCCCGGCAGTCCCACCTCCATACTCGCCTCCCCAGGGCTGGCAAAATCGCCCTCTTTATGTCCTCCTCACAACTTGCTTTCCCACCTATCTTTGTATCGTCCGCAAATTTGGCTACAATACACTCGCTTCCTTCATCCAGTCATTAATATAGATTGTAAATAGTTGAAGCCCCAGCACTGATCCCTGCGGCACCCCACGAGTTACAGATTGCCATCCTGAAAATGACCCATTTATCCCGACTCTCTGTTTTCTGTTAGTTAACCAATCCTCTATCCAATCTAAGATATTACCCCCAACACCATGAGCTCTTATCTTATGCAGTAACCTTTTATGTGGCACCTTGTCGAATGCCTTTCGAAAATCCAAATACAATACATCTACTGGTTCCCCTTTATCCACCCTGCTCATTACATCCTCAAAGAACTCTAATGGATTTGTCAAACACGATTTCCCTTTCATAAAACCATGTTGACTCTGTTTGATTGTATTGGCCCAGAAATTGATCTCGCTCTGTTCCCGCGGGGGTAAGCCTTCCCCGCGATGTCTCACCTCGCTTATGCTTTTTCTGATCCAGCTCGCACGAAATTGATGTTCCAGACATCAGCTGTGCTGGGCTTGCGTATCCCAGCGGCGTAGTTAATTCGTGCGAGCTGTGGGATCACGTGACTCAGTTAGAGCCAATGGCAGCACACCATCTTCCATTCATAAGTCTCACAGCATGGCTGTGAGACTTATGAATCTTACACCCCCCCAAAATAACAGCTAAACCTCAATTAAATTAAAAAAAAAAACCCATCACATTAATAAAATAAGTATAGTTAATTAAATTAACCATTTTAAATAAAAAATTAAATTTTTGAAAAAATTTAAAATCTTTTAAAAAGTTATAAAAATAAACTTACCTGTCTTTAAAGTCTATAAAAAAGATATACCTGTAAAAAAAAATTCAAAAAAATACTTAATTCACTACTTACCTTCTTAAAAGCGGGTCTTACTCCTCCTTTTTACATTTCCAAAATCTTCCCTACTTACCTGCGCGTCCAAAGCATGAAGTGCACAGCGTGCGCGCAGCCTGTAGCGCGCACGCGATGCAGCCAGGCCCCGCCCCCTTTTCGGAAGAGCAATTGCCGGTTTTCAGCGCATGCGCAGGGCATGCAGAAAACCGGCAATTGGAGTGGGAATACGCGAGAGTATGCAGTGCGTACTCTCGCGTCCCGGGATCAATTTTCGGCCCATTATGATTTTCTAAATGTCCTGCTACTACTTCCTTAATAATGGATTTGAGCATTTTGCCAATGACAGATGTTAGGCTAACTGGCCTGTAGTTTCCTGCTTTCCATCTCCCTCCTTTTTTGAATAAGGGCGTTACATTTGCGGTTTTACAATCCGCTGGGACTTTTCCAGAGTCATGGGAATTTTGGAAGATTACAACCAATGCATCCACTATCTCTGCAGCCACTTCTTTTAAGACCCTAGGATGCAGGCCATCAGGTCCAGGGGACTTGTCAGCCTTTAGACCCATAAGTTTGCCGAGCACTTTTTCTCTAGTGATAGTGATTGTTTTAAGTTCCTCCCTCCCTTTTACCCCTTGATGTTCTACTATTACTGGGATGTTTTTAGTGTCCTCTACTGTGAAGACAGATACAAAATATTTGTTCAATAACTCTGCCATTTCCTTGTTCCCCATTATTATTTCCCCAGTCTTGTCCTCTAAGGGACCAATGTTTACTTTAGCTACTCTCTTCCTTTGTATATACTTGTAGAAGCTCTTACTGTCAGTTTTTATATTTCTTGCTAGTTTACTCTCATAAGCTATTTTCTCTCTCTTTTTAGTCATCCTTTGCTGATTTCTAAAATTTCCCCAATCTTTTGGCTTACCACTAATCTTTGCAACATTGTTATGCCTTTTCTTTCAATTTGATACCATCCTTAACTTCCTTGGTTCGCCAAGGTTGGTTCATCCTTCTCTTCGAGTCTTTCTTTCTCACTGAAATATATCTTTGTTGAGAGTCATGAAATATCACTTTAAATGTCTGCCATTGCTTTTCTACCATCTTACCTTCTAATCTATTTTCCCAGTCCACTTTAGCCAACTCTCTCCTCATACCTTTGTTAATTGCCTTTATTTAAGTTTAATACTCTAGTTTCAGACCCAAGTTTCTCACCTTCAAACTGAATGTAGAATTCGATCATGTTATGATCACTCTTCCCCGAGAGGATCCTTTACTATGAGATCATCAATTAATCCTGTTTCATTACACATTACCAGATCTAAAATAGCCTGCTCCCTGGTCGGTTCCATAACATGTTGTTCCAAGAAACTGTCCCGAATACACTCTATGAACTCGTCCTCAAGGCTGCTTTTGCCAATTTGATTTGTTCAATCTATATGAAGATTAAAATCGCCCATGATTATTGCAGTACCTTTCTTACAAGCCCCCATTATTTATTGATTTACGTGGACCACGACAACTGGATCCTTCCCCTCCCACTCCAAGTTCCTCTCCAGCCCTGAGGAGATGTCCTTAACCCTGGCAGGCAACACAGCCTTCGGGACTCGAGCTTTCGGCTGCAGAGAACAGTATCTATTCCCCTAAACATATTGTCCCCTCCCACTACTACATTTCTTTTTACTCCCCCACTTGAATGGCCACCTGTTACCACGGTGCTGTGGTCAGTTTGCTCATCCTCCCTGCAGTCCCTCCTCTCGTCCATACAGGCTGCAAGAACCTCGTACCTGTTGGACAGGTGCATAGAGTTATACAGCACAGAAAGAGGCCCTTCGGCCCATCGTGTCCGCGCCGGCCATCAAGCCCTGTCTATTCTAATCCCATTTTCCAGCACTTGGTCCGTAGCCTTGTATGCTATGGCGTTTCAAGTGCTCATCTAAATGCTTCTTGAATGTTGTGTGGGTTCCTGCCTCTACCACCCTTTCAGGCAGTGAGTTCCAGATTCCAATCACCCTCTGGGTGAAAAAGTTTTTCCTCAAATCCCCTCTAAACCTTCTGCCCCTTACCTTGAAACTATGCCCCCTGGTTATTGACCCCTCCACTAAGGGGAAAAGTTCCTTTCTGTCTACCCTATCTATGCCCCTCATAATTTCCCTGGGTTTGTTGGTCCCACCCTTGACCTTTATGGGAACATGTTGGCGTTGTACTCTCTCTATTTCCTTTCTGAAAGACTCCCACTGCTCTGATGTGGATTTTCCTACAAGTAGCTGATCCCAGCCCACTTTGGCCAGATCCTGCCTTATCATATTAAAATCGGCCTTCCCCCAATTTAGAACCTTTATTTCCGGTCCATCTTTGTCCTTTTCCATGACTACCTTAAATCTCACCGAATTATGGTCACTGTCACCAAAATGCTCTCCTACTGACACTTCTACCACTTGCCCGGCTACATTCCCTAGAATTAGGTCCAGTACCGCCCCCTCCCAAGTAGGACTTTCTACATGCTGGCTCAAAAAGCTCTCCTAACATAGAAGATAGGAGCAGGAGTAGGCCATTTGGCCCCTCGAGCCTGCTCCACCATTCGATGAGATCATGGCTGATCATCCAAACTCAGTACCCTGTACCTGCCTTCTCCCCATATCCCTTGATACCTTTAGCTTTAAGAAATATATCTAACTCATTCTTGAATATATTTAATGACTTGACCTCAACTACCTTCTGTGGTAGAGAATTCCACAGGTTCACCACTCTCTGGGTGAAGAAATTCTTCCTCATTTCTGTCCTAAATGGCTTACCCGTTATCCTTAGATTATGACCCCTGGTTCTGGACTCTCCGACCATCGGGAACATTCTTCCTGCATCTAGTTTGTCCAGACCTGTCAGAATTTTATAAGTTTCGATGAGATCCCCTCTCATTCTTCTATACTCCAGCGAGTATAAGCCCAATCGACCCAATCTCTCTTCATATGTCATTCCTGCCATCCCAGGTATCAGCCTGGTGAATCTTCGCTGAACTCCTTCCATGGCAAGAACATCCTTCCTCAGATAAGGCGACCAAAACTGCACACAGTACTCAAGGTGTGGTCTCACCAAGGCCCTGTACAACTGCAGCAGGACATCCCTGTTCCTATACTCAAACACTTTCGCTATGAAGGCCAACATACCATTTGCCTTCTTCACCGCCTGCTGCACCTGCATGCTTACTTTCAGCGACTGGTGCACAAGGACACCCAGGTCTCGTTGCACTTCCCCTTCTCCCAATCTATTGCCATTCAGATAATAGTCTGCCTTTCTGTTTTTGACACCAAAGTGGATAACCTCGCATTTATCCACGTTGTATTGCATCTGCCACGCTTCTGCCCACTCACCCAACCTGTCCAAATCATCCTGGAGTTTCTCGGTATCCTCCTCGCAGCACACACTCCCACCCAGCTTTGTGTCATCTGCAAACTCTCCTGGACGCACTTTAAGAATTCCGCACCCTCTAAGCCTTTCACACTCTGACTATCCTAGTGCAAGGGCTGAGGCTCCTCCAGCGCTACCTCCTGGATCCCCATACCTGCCTCATTTGCAGTCACACCCTCCTGTACCTGACCACAAACCAAATCTGGAGTATTTAACCTAAAGGGGTGTGACTGCCTCCTGGAACAAAGTGTCCAGGTAACTTTCTCCCCCCTGATGTATCGCAATGTCTGCAGCTCATCAACTCTGAGCCGAAGTTCCTCGAGCTGCAGACACTTTTACTGCAGATGTGGTCGCCCTGGATCACACTGGGGTCCACCAGCTCCTACATGCTACAAAAAGTTAGCATGCAGGTACAGCAAGTAATTAGGAAGGCAAATGGAATGTTGGCCTTTATTGCAAGGGGGTTGGTGTATAAAAGTAGGGAAGTCCTGCTACAACTGTACAGGGCGTTGGCGAGACCACACCTGGAGTACTGCGTACAGTTGTGGTCTCCTTATTTAAGGAAGGATATACTTGCATTGGAGGCAGTTCAGAGAAGGTTGACGAGGTTGATTCCAGAGATGAGGGGGTTGTCTTATGAGCAAAGGTTGAGCAGGTCGGGCCTATACTCATTGGAGTTTAGAAGAATGAGAGGGGATCTTATTGAAACATATAAGATTCTGAAGGGGTTGGACAGGGTCGATGCAGAGAGGATGTTTCCCCTCCTGGGGGAATCTAGAACTAGGGGGCATAGTTTCAGAATAAGGGGGCACCCTTTTAAAACGGAAATGAGGAGGAATTTTTTCTCTGAGGATTGTGAATCTTTGTAATTCTCTTCCCCAGAGAGCTGTGGAGGCGGAGTCAGTGAAGATTTTTGAACAATAAGGGAGTCGAGGGTTATGGGGAGCGGGCAGGGAAGTGGAGTTGAGGCCAAGATCAGATTAGCCATGATCTTATTGAATGGCGGAGCAGGCTCGAGGGGCCGAATGATCTACTCCTGCTCCCACGTCTTATCACAGAATCACAGAATCCCCACAGTGCAGATAGAGGCCATTTCGGCCCATCGAGCCTGCACCGACACATATCCCACCCTATCCCCGTAACCCCACGTATTTAATCCCCCCCTAACACTAAGGGTCAATTTATCATAGCCAAATCAACCTAACCCGCACATCTTTGGACTTTGGTCTTATGCTACAGCTGCAACACATCACTAGGTAATAACCTTGTTTAATTTATTAAATTTATTAAAATAAGTTTTAGTTAGTTATAAATTTAGTTATATGCTATAGGTCTTTACTGTAACTTAGCCCTCAGTCCTAAGAGAAAAGAAATACTCCCCGCTAATCACTTACCTGTGATGTCGCACTGGCCCTGCTCTCAGGCCTCCAGTTCCGTCCAGGTCTGCTGACGAGTGGTTAGGATCGGGAATGCGCTGCCTGAGAGGGCGGTGGAGGCAGACTCAATCATGGCTTTCAAAAGGGAGTTGGATAAGTACCTGAAGGAAAGAAATTGCAGGGCTACGGGGAAAGGGCGGGGGAGTGGGACTAGCTGAAGTGCTCTTGCAGAGAGAGCCGGCACGGGCTCGATGGGCCGAATGGCCTCCTTCCGTGCTGTAACCATCCTATGATTCTATAAATGTGAAGTCGCACAACTCCAGGTTATAGTCCAACAGCTTTATTTGAAATCACAAGCTTTCGGAGCGCTGCTGTGATTATCTCTCTGCCGAGGTGTGATAAAGGGCAGTTGGAAAGATTAACTGCAATCATCTGGCAGTGTTCTCTGACTATATATGCTGTGCCTATATGCATCTCTTCACTTCACCTGACGAAGGAGCAGCGCTCCGAAAGCTTGTGATTTCAAATAAAGCTGTTGGACTATAACCTGGTGTTGTGCGACTTCTCACATTTGTCCCCCCCAGTCCAACACCGGCATCTCCACATCATGATTCTATAAGGAGACATTAGGGACAGGTGACCCAAAGCTTGGTCAAGGAGGTCAGAGGCGGAGAGGTTTAGGGAGGGAATTTCAGAGCTTGGGGCCCAGGCAGCTGAAGGCACGGCCGTCAATGGTGGAGCGATGGAAATCGGGGGGGCGGGGGGGGGGGGGGGTGCACAAGAGGCCAGAATTGGAGGAGCGCGGCGATCTGGGAGAGTTGTCGGGCTGGAGCAGGTTACAGAGATAGGGAGGGGGGCGAGGACCACGGAGGGATTTGAATACAAGGATGAGAATTTTGAAATCGGGAGCGAGAAGAGAAGCTATTATTGGAAGAAGAGCAGGGTGTGGGGGGGGGAGTTCTCCCCGGTGTCCTGGGCCATAATTAATCCCTCAGTCAACATCACTAAAAACTGCTCCTTGTCACATTGGCTGTTTGTGGGAGCTTGCTGTGCGCAAATTGGCTGCCGCTTTGAGACGTCCTGAGCTGCCGAAAGGCACCGTGGAAATCTGAGTTCTTTAACAGTTCTGATAGAATATTATTCTGATCAGGTTGTGATTTTGCTGTTGTACTCGCTCGTCTTTTCTCTTAGTACCCTCATTATCCATAGAAGAGGCTCAGAGTCCTGGCCCGTCGGCCCGGAGAACATCAATATGGTCACAGCAGGGTAGGTACATCAGTGAATGCCCTGAGTGTTACTGGGTATAATACACCATGTCTGTCATTCGAAAATGGCCCCCCTATGTCCGCTCCTGCTCCTATTTCTTATGTTCTTATCCAGCGCCTTTAACGTAGTAAAACGTCCCAAGGCGCTTCACAGGAGCGTAAATCAGACACCGAACCACATGAGATATTAGGGACAGGTGACCAAAAGCTTGGTCAAAGAGGTGGGTTTTAAGCAGCGTCTTAAAGGAGGAGAGAGAGGCGGAGAGGTTTAGGGAGGGAATTCCAGAGCTCGGGGCCCAGGCGGCTGAAGGCACGGCTGCCAATGGTGGAGCGATGGAAATCAGGGGATGCGCAAGAGGCCAGAATTGGAGGAGCGCAGAGATCGCGGAGGGTTGTAGGGGCTGGAGGAGGTTACAGAAATAGAGAGGGGGGCGAGGAGGCCATGGAGGGATTTGAACACCAGGATGTAAATTTTGAAATCGAGGCGTTGCCGGACCGGGAGCCAATGTAGGTCAGCGAGCACAGGGGGGAGATGGGTGAACGGGACTCGGTGCGAGTTAGGACACAGGCAGCAGAGTTTTGGATGACCTCAAGTTGGCATAGGATAGAATGTGGGAGGCCAGCCAGGAGTGCGTTGGAATAGTTGAGTCTAGAGGTAACAAAGGCATGGATGAGGGTTTCAGCAGCGGATGAGCTGAGGCAGGGGTGGAGACGGGCGATGGTACGGAGGTGGAAATAGGCGGTGACGTAAGAAAACTACCAGGCACTTGGTCTAAGCGTTAAACAAAGCTTTAATCAACTGTTTTTCAACATGGGGATCTAGTTGTGTCCTTCCCTGGTTCCTGTTAAAGAATGTCCTGAGTAAGCTGGGCCCATGCCCGAGTATTTATACTCTCCCTGGACAGCGCCACCCGCAGGCCACTCAGTATTATTTCATAAGTCATGAATGACAGATTCATGTCAGGCGGTCTCAGTGATGGTGCGGACATGTTGCCGGAAGCTCATCTCAGGGACAAATACAAGACCAAGGTTGCGAACAGTCTGGTTCAGCCTCATAGACAGTTGCCAGGGAGAGGGAGGGAGTCGGTTGCTAGGGAATCCCATAAACGAATACAAAAAAAATAATCAACATCGCTCAAAATTGGTCATTATTGCATTGATGTTTGTGGGATCTTGCAGTGCGCATATTAGCTGGCGCGTTTCCCACCTTCCAACAGTGACTGCACTTCAAAAATGTTTCATTGGCTCTGAAGCGTTTTGACACACCCCGAGGCAGTAAAAGTAGCTGTGGAATTTTTTTAATTCATTCCTGGGATCTGGGCGTCGCTGGCAAGGCCAGCATTTATTGCCCATCCCTAATCGCCCTTGAGAAGGTGGTGGTGAGCCGCCTTCTTGAACCGCTGCAGTCCGTGTGGTGAAGGTGCTCCCACAGCGCTGTTAGGGAGGGAGTTCCAGGATTTTGACCCAGCGACGATGAAGGAACGGCCGATATATTTCTAAGTCAGGATGGTGTGTGTGACTTGGAGGGGGAACTCGGAGGTGGTGGTGTTCCCGTGCGCCTGCTGCCCTTGTCCTTCGAGGTGGAAGAGGTCGCGGGTTTGGGAGGTGCTGCCGAAGAAGCCTTGGCGAGTTGCTGCAGTGCATCTTGCAGATGGTACACACTGCAGCCACGGTGCGCCGGTGGTGGAGGGAGTGAATGTTTAAGGTGGTGGATGGGGTGCCGATCAAGCGGGCTGCTTTGTCCTGGATGGTGTCGAGCTTCTCGAGTGTTGTTGGCGCTGCACTCATCCAGGCAAGTGGACAGTATTCTACCACACTCCTGACTTGTGCCTTCTAAATGGTGGAATGTCTTTGGGGAGTCACACAGTATTTGTGGCTGGTCCAGTTAAGTTTCTGGTCAATGGTGACCCCCCAGGATGTTGATGGTGGGGTATTTGGCGATGGTAATGCCGTTGAATGTCAAGGGGCGGTGGTTAGACTCTCGCTTATTGGAGATAGTCATTGCCTGGCACTTGTGTGGCGCGAATGTTACCTGCTACTTATCAGCCCGAGCCTGAATGCTATCCAGGTCTTGCTGCGTTCGGGCATGGACTGCTTCATTATCTGAGGATTTGCGAATGGAACTGAACACTGTGCAGTCATCAGCGAACATCCCCACTTCTGACCTTATGATGGAGGGGAGGTCATTGATGAAGCAGCTGAAGATGGTTGGGCCTAGGACACTGCCCTGAGGAACTCCTGCAGCGATGTCCTGGGGCTGTGATGATTAACCTCCAACAACCGCAACCATCTTCCTTTGTGCTAGGTATGACTCCAGCCAGTGGAGAGTTTCCCCCCCGATTCCCATTGACTTCAATTTTACTGGGGCTCCTTGATGCCACACTTGGTCAAATGCTGCCTTGGTCTGGACAGATTATATCCGCGCATTTTAAAAGAATCTAGGGAAGAGTTAGCAGAGGCATTACTACGCATATTTAATAATTTGTTAGAACAAGTTGTAGTGCCAGAGGACTGGCGGATAGCTAACATAATACCTATTTTTATGAAGGTAGATAGAACATGTCCAGGGAACTATAGACCAGTCAGCTTAACATCGGTGGTAGGAAAAATAATGGAATCCCTACTAAAGGAGAAAATAGTATAATAATGAATAGTCAGCATGGATTTCAAAAGGGGAAAGTCTTGCTGACCAACCTCATCGAATTTTTTGAAGAGGCAACAGAGAGAGTAGACAAGGGTACTGCAGTAGATGTAATTTATCTAGATTTTCAAAAGGCCTTCGATAAGGTACCCCATAATAGACTGATGAACAAGGTCAGAGAATGCGGAGTCAGGGGACAAGTAGCACAATGGATTGCCAGCTGGTTTCAAGACAGAAAGCAGAGAGTAGGGGTAAAGGGTAGCTATTCACAGTGGCAGTAGGTGGGTAGTGCTGTTCCACAAGGATCAGTGCTGGGACCACTGTTGTTCACAATTTACGTTAACGATTTAGACTTTGGAATCAGAAACACAATTTCTGAATTTGTGGATGACACCAAATTGGGGGGGATAGTCAATACTGAGGAGGACTGCAACAAATTACAGGAGGACATTAATAAACTTGCAGAATGGGCATATAATTGGCAAATGAAGTTCAATACAGACAAATGTGAGGTGTTACATTTTGGTAGGAAGAATAGGGAGGTCACTTATTACTTGGAGGGTGCGAGTCTGGGTGGGGTAGAGGAGCAAAGGGATCTCGGAGTACAAATACACAAATCACTAAAAGTTGCGACACAGGTTAGCAAGGCCATAAAAAAAGCAAACCAAGCACTAGGGTTTATTTCTAGAGGGATAGAATTGAAAAGTCAGGAAGTTATACTAAACCTGTATCTTGGTTAGACCACACTTAGAGTACTGCGTACAGTTCTGGTTGTCATATTATAAAAAGGATATAGAGGCACTGGAGAGGGTGCAGAGAAGATTTACAAGGATGATACCAGAAATGCGAGGGTATATATTTCAGGAAAGGATGAACAGGTTGGGTCTCTTTTCTCTTGAAAAAAGAAGGCTGAGGGGTGACCTAATAGAGGTCTTTAAAATGATGAAAGGTTTTGATAGAGTGGATACAGAGAGAATGTTTCTACTTGTGGGGAAGAGCATAACTAGAGGCCATCAATATAAGATAGTCACCAAGAAATCCAATAGGGAATTCAGGAGAAACTTCTTTCCCCAGAGAGTGGTGAGAATGTGGAACTCGCTCCCACAGGGAGTGGTTGAAGCGAATAGTATCGATGCATTTAAGGGGAGGCTGGATAAACACATGAGGGAGAAGGGAATAGAGGGTTACGCTGATGGAGTTAGATGAGGAAAGACGGGAGGAGGCTCGAGTGGAGCATAAACGCCAACATGGACTGGTTGGGCCGAATGGCCTGTTTCTGTGCCGTATATCCTATGTAATCCTATGATGTCAAGGGCAGTCCACTCTCACCTCTGGAATTCAGCTCCTTTGTCCATGTTTGGACCAAGGTTGTAATGAGGTCTGGAGCCGAGTGGTCTTGGCGGAACCCAAACTGAGCATCAGTGAGCAGGTTATTGGTGAGTAAGTGCTGCTTGATAGCACTGTCGACGACACCTTCCATCACTTTGCTGATCATTGAGAGTAGACTGATGGGACGGTAATTGGCCGGGTTAGATTTGTCCTGCTTTTTGTGGACAGCACATACCTGGGCAGTTTTCCACACTGTCGGATAGATGCCAGTGTTGTAGCTGTACTGGAACAGCTTGGCTAGAGGCGCGGCTGGTTCTGGAGCACAAGTCTTCAGCACGATAGCCGGGATGTTGTCGGGGCCCATAGCCTTTGCTGTATCCAGTGCGCTCAGCCGTTTCTTGATATCAGGTGGAGCGAATCGAATTGGCTGGAGAGTGGCTTTTGTGATGGTGGGGACCACAGGAGGAGGCCAATATGGATCATCCACTCAGCACTTCTGGCTGAAGATGGTTGCAGACGCCTTCAGCCTTGTCTTTCGCACTCGCGTGCTGGGCTCCGCCATCATTGAGGACGGGGGTGTTCATGGAGCCTCCTCCTCCCGTTAGTGGTTTAATGGTCCACCACAATTCACAACTGGATGCGGCAGGACTGCAGAGCTTTGAACTGCTCCGTTGATTGTGGGATCGCTCAGCTCTGTCTATAGCATGCTGCTTCCGCTGTTTCGCCTGCATGTAGTCCTGTGTTGCAGCTTCCCCAGGACTTTCTTTAACAATTATGATATTATTATGAGCAAGTTGTGATTTTGCTGCTTTACTTGCATGTGCTTTCTCTTAGTACCTTTAGTTACCGTAGCAGAGGCTATAGCTCAGGCCCCGGCGACTCGGAGAACCTCAATGTGGAGCCCCTCCCAGTGTATGTATATTAATGAGTAGACAGTATTCTAGCTGCGGCCTAACTAGTGTTTTATACAGTTCTAGCATAACCTCCCTGCTCTTATATTGTATAGGAAAGGCAAGTATCCCGCATGTCTTCTTAACCACCTTATCTACCTTATAGAGTCATTCGACCCATCGAGTCCGTGCCGGCTCTGTGCAGAGCAAACCAGTCAGTCCCATTCCCCCCCCACTCTATCCCCGTAGCCCTGCAAGTTTATTTCCCTCAAGTGCCTATCCAGTCTCCCCTTGAAAACATTGAGTGTCTCCGCTTCCATCACTTCCGTCGGCAGCGAGTTCCGGGTCCTCACCACTCGCTGCGTAAAAAAGTTTTTCCTCACATCCCCCCTGTATCTCTTGCCCAAAACCTTAAATCTGTGTCCCCTAGTCCTTGTACCATCAACTAGTGGGAACAGCCTTTCCCCGTCTAGCCTATCCAAACCCGTCATAATCTTGTACACCTCTATCAAATCACCCCTCAACCTCCTTTGCTCTAATGAAAACAAATCCAGCTTCTCCAACCTGTCCTTGTAGCTAAGATCCCCCATCCCCAGAACCATTCTGGTAAATCTCCTCTGCACCCTCTCGAGGGCCTTCACTTCCTTCCTAAAGTGTGGTGACCAGAACTGGACGCAATACTCCAGTTGTGGCCTAACCAGCGCTTCATAAAGGTTCAGCATAACTTCTCTACTTTTGTGCTCAATACCTCTATTTATGAAGCCCAAGATCCCATATGCTTTGCTAACCTCTCTCTCAATATGTCCCGCCACCTTCAGGGACCTATGCTCATTAACTCCCAGGTCCCTCTGTCCCTACGCACTCTTTAAAACTGTGTCATTTTGTGTATATTGCCTCTCCCTGTTCCTTCTGCCTGAATGCATCACCTCACACTTCTCTGTATTAAACGCCATCTGCCGCTTGTCTGCCCACTCTGCTAGCCTTTCGCTGTCCTTTCTGTGCTTTTCCACTTGTGGACTCTAGGGGGGATCAAGGGACATGGGGACCGGGCGGGGAAGTGGAACTGAGGCAGAAGATCAGCCGTGCTCTGACTGAATGGCGGAGCAGGCTCGAGGGGCCGAATCCTCACGTTCTTAAACCCAAGGCCCCCCCCCCCCCAGTCTGTCGTCTCGGGTGGACGTAAAAGATTCCACAGCCACGATCCCGTCGCTTTTTGCGGGATCTTGCTGTGCACAAATTAGACGCCTCGCTTCCCACAGCAGCGACTACACTTCCAAAATAAAAGCCCTTGGGGGATTCCCGAAGGTGTGGTGTAAGCCACTTGTAGAATTGCGAGTCTTTAACTTGCGCCGTGTGTTGCTGTTGGGTGGCGATTGTGCTGACGTGTTCGTCCGCCTCTCTTTCTTTCTGCCCGCAGTTAACGAGGTGGACTATGAAGCTCGGGCCGCGCCAGCCAAGAGATCGTCACTGGTGCCACAGCAGCAGTCTCCCTCCCTGCGTAAGTATGTGAATGGATGCCCCTCTCGAGCGCCACCGGGTATAATCTTCTCTTCTTCGGCAGTCCCTCGGAACCGAGGATGACTTGCTTCCACATTAAGAGTGAGTTCTCAGGTGGCTGACGAGTCCAATGCGGGACCTACTGTCTCTGTCACAGGTGGGACAGACGCTGGTTGAAGGGGGTGGGCGGGTGGGGTGCTTGGGTTGACGTGCGCTCTTTGCGCTTGGCTTCCGCTTGCTCCCGGCGAAGAGACTCGAGTGTTTGGCGCCTTCCTGGATGCTTCTCCTCCACTTTGTACGGTCTTGGGATTCCCAGGTGTCGATGGAGATGTTGCACTTTTTCCAAGGAGGCTTTGAGGGTGTCCTTGAAGCGTTTCCTCTGCCCACCTGGGGCTCTCTTGCCGTGCCGGAGCTCCGAGTACAGCGCTTGTTTTTGGGAGTCTTGTATCGGGCATGCAGACGATGTGACCCGTCCATCGGAGCTGATCGAGCGCGGTCAAAGCTTCGATGCTGGGGATGTTGGCCTGAGCGAGAAGCGTATAATGGGACCGAGGTTCCGGCCCGCTTGCGCCGGGCCTGTGGGAGCAGGTCGCCTGAAGTGGGCAAAAGATGGCGGGATTTTAAGAGCAGATTACGTCCGGCGCAAATCGAGTCTCCGCGATCTTCTGCGCTAATTTTTTTTAAAAAAAAAACATCGCCTTGCCTACGACACTGGCCAGGCCCCCAGATCGAACGAATCGCCATGGCGCGTTTCCGCTAATTGCAGTTGTTTGCGGGGCTTCGAGGAGGCACTCATAATTAAACTGGGCCTTTTGGGCGCAAGGACACTGGCGGGCATGTTTTCAAAGCTTTTGAAAAATCTTAAAAAAAAAAAAAGTTGCCTCTTTTTTTTGCGTGCGCAGTCCCTTTGCTGAGGGAGCGCCGCACTGTCGGAGGGGCAGTACTGAGGGAGCGCCGCACTGTCGAGGGGCAGTACTGAGGGAGCGCCGCACTGTTGGAGGGGCAGTACTGAGGGAGCGCCGCACTGTCGGAGGGGCGGTACTGAGGGAGTCTCGGAGGGGCGGTACTGAGGGAGCGCCGCACTGTCGGAGGGGCGGTACTGAGGGAGTGCCGCACTGTCGGAGGAGCAGTACTGAGGGAGCGCCGCACTGTCGGAGCGCCGGTACTGAGGGAGCGCCGCACTGTCGGAGGGGCGGTACTGAGGGAGCGCCGCACTGTCGGAGGGGCGGTACTGAGGGAGCGCCGCGCTGTTGGAGGGGCGGTACTGAGGGAGCGCTGCACTGTCGGAGGGGCGGTACTGAGGGAGCGCCGCACTGTCGGAGGGGTGGTACTGAGGGAGCGCCGCACTGTCGGAGGGGCGGTACTGAGGGAGCGCCGCACTGTCGGAGGTGCCGTCTTTCGGGATGAGACGTTAAACCCGAGGCCCCCGTCTGTTCTCTCAGGTGGATGTAAAAGATCCCACGGCCACTATTGGAAGAAGAGCAGTGGGGAGTTCTCCCCGGTGTCCTGGGGCCAATATTTATCCCTCAACCAACACCTAAAAGCAGATGATCCGGTCATTATCACATTGCTGTTTGTGGGAGCTTGCTGTGCACAAATTGGCTGCCGCGTTTCCCACATTACAACAGTGACCACACTTCAAAAAAAGTCCTTCATTGGCTGTGAAGCGCTTTGGGACGTCCTGAGGTGGGGAAAGGCGGCGGAGAAACGCGAGCCTTTAACACGCGGTGCGTTGTTGTGATCTTTTGCTTTCCCGTTTCCTCTTTCCACCCGCAGCTTCCGAGCAGCGCGCCAACAGCCAGGCCTCGCCAAAACGAAAAGTGTCGCTGTTTCCCCAGCCGGAGGTCAAGCCGGCCGGCCAGGCGGCGGAGGAGTTGGCGACGGGGGGTGGCAGCGGCGCCCGGCCCAAGGTGAAAGTGGTGATCGACGGCGCGGAGGAGGCAAGGCCGAACATAGAAGGACGCGAGAGTCTGAGGCCGCGGATCCCGGAGGTCACCTTAGGAAAGCAGGATAAATGGGTTGGTCAGCGTGATGGATCCATGTGATATTGGACGCGGCAAAATGGACCACTTTGAAGGTGGCAGGGCAGGTTACCCAAGCAGTTAAAAGACAAACATAGAAACATAGAAGATAGGAGCAGGAGTAGGCCATTCGGCCCCTCTAGCCTACTCTGCCATTTAATGAGATCATGGCTGATCATCCAAACTCAGTACCCTGTCCCTGCTTTCTCCCCATATCCCTTGATCCCTTTAGCCTTAAGAAATATATCTAACTCATTCTTGAATATATTTAATGAATTGGCCTCAACTACCTTCTGTGGTAGAGAATTCCACAGGTTCACCACTCTCTGGGTGAAGAAATTCCTCCTCATTTCTGTCCTAAATGGCTTACCCCTTATCCTTAGATTATGACCCCTGGTTCTGGACTCCCCGACCATCGGGAACATCCTTCCTGCATCTAGTTTGTCCAGTCCTTTCAGAATTTTATAAGTTTCAATGAGATCCCCTCTCATTCTTCTAAACTCCTGCGAGTATAAGCCCAATCGACCCAATCTCTCCTCATACGTCATTCCTGCCATCCCAGGTATCAGCCTGGTGAATCTTCGCTGAACTCCTTCCATGGCAAGAACATCCTTCCTCAGATAAGGCGACCAAAGCTGCACACAGTACTCAAGATGCCCTGTACAACTGCAGCAAGACATCCTTGTTCCTGTACTCAAACCCTCTCGCTACGAAGGCCAACATACCATTTGCCTTCTTAACCGCCTGCTGCACCTGCATGCTTACCTTCAGCGACTGGTGCACAAGGACACCCAGGTCTCGTTGCACTTCCCCTTCTCCTGGGATTTATAAATAGAAGCATAGAGTACAAAAGCCAGGAGGTTATGCTGAACCTCTATAAGACACCAGCTGGAGTATTGTCTCCAATTCTGGCCACCACACTTTAGGAAGGAGGTGTCGGCTTTGGAGAGGGTGCAGAGGAGATTTACTAGAATGGTACCAGGGATGAGGGACTTCAGTGATGTGGTGAGACTGGAGAAGCTGGGGTTGTTCTCCTTAGAGCAGAGAAGGTTAAGGGGAGATTGACCAGAATGGTACCAGGGATGAGGGACTTCAGTGATGTGGAGAGACTGGAGAAACTGGGATTGTTCTCCTTAGAGCAGAGAAGGTTAAGGGGAGATTGACCAGAATGGTACCAGGGATGAAGGACTTCAGTGATGTGGAGAGACTGGAGAAACTGGGATTGTTCTCCTTAGAGCAGAGAAGGTTAAGGGGAGATTGACCAGAATGGTACCAGGGATGAGGGACTTCAGTGATGTGGAGAGACTGGAGAAGCTGGGGTTGTTCTCCTTAGAGCAGAGAAGGTTAAGAGGAGACTGACCAGAATGGTACCAGGGATGAGGGATTTAAGTGATGTGGAGAGACTGGAGAAGCTGGGATTGTTCTCCTTGGAGCAGAGAAGGTTAAGGGGAGATTGACCAGAATGGTCCCAGGGATGAGGGACTTCAGTGATGTGGAGAGACTGGAGAAGCTGGGGTTGTTCTCCCTAGAGCAGGGAAGGTTAAGGGGAGATTGACCAGAATGGTACCAGGGATGAGGGACTTCAGTGATGTGGAGAGACTGGAGAAGCTGGGGTTGTTCTCCTTAGAGCAGAGAAGGTTAAGGGGAGATTTGATAGAGATGTTCAAAATCATGAGGGGTTTTGATGGAGAAACTGTTTCAAGTGGCAGGAGAGTCAGAGGGCACAGGTTTAAGACGATTGGCAAAAGCGACACGAGGAAAAACTTCTTTTATGCAACGAGTGGTTAGGATTTGGAATGCGCTGCCTGAAAGGGTGGTAGATACAGATTCAATAGTAGCCTTCGAAAGGGAATTGGATAAATACTCGAAGGAGAAAAAAATTGCAGGGATATGGGGAAAGAGCGGGGGGAGTGGGACTGACTGGATTGCTCTCCGACAGAGCCGGCACAGACTCGATGGGCCGAATGGCCTCCTTCTGTGCTGTACTATTCTATGATTTTAATCAGTCAACTTACTAAACGACTTAATCAGACACTCTTCTATCCAACAGCTCCCATTTATCCAGCGCCTTTAACGTAGTAAAACGTCCCAGGGCGCTTCACAGGAGCGTAAATCAGACAAAATTTGACCCCGAGCCACACAAGGAGATATTAGGGACAGGCGACCAAAAGCTTGGTCACAGAGGTGGGTTTTAAGGAGAGTCTTAAAGGAGGAGAGAGAGGCGGAGAGGTTCAGGGAGGGAATTCCAGAGCTCGGGGCCCTGGTGCGGTCGCCAATGGTGGAGCGATGGAAATCGGAGGGATGCGCGAGAGGCCAGAATTGGAGGAGCGCAGAGATCTCGGAGGGGTTGTAGGGGCTGGAGGAGGTTACAGAGATGGGGAGGAGGGCGAGGAGGGTTGTAGGGGCTGGAGGAGGTTACAGAGATGGGGAGGAGGGCGAGGAGGGTTGTAGGGGCTGGAGGAGGTTACAGAGATGGGGAGGAGGGCGAGGAGGGTTGTAGGGGCTGGAGGAGGTTACAGAGATAGGGAGGAGGGCGACGAGGGTTGTAGGGGCTGGAGGAGGTTACAGAGATAGGGAGGAGGGCGAGGAGGGTTGTAGGGGCTGGAGGAGGATACAGAGATGGGGAGGAGGGCGAGGAGGGTTGTAGGGGCTGGAGGAGGTTACAGAGATGGGGAGGAGGGCGAGGAGGGTTGTAGAGGCTGGAGGAGGTTACAGAGATGGGGAGGAGGGCGAGGAGGGTTGTAGGGGCTGGAGGAGGTTACAGAGATGGGGAGGAGGGCGAGAACCATGGAGGGATTTGAACAGGAGGATCCGAATTTTAAAATCCAGGCGTTGCCAGACCGGGAGCCAGCGAGGGCAGGGGGCGGTGATGGGTGAACGGGACTGGGTGCGAGTTAGGACACAGGGACAGCAGAGTTTTAGATGAGCTGATGGTTACGGAGGGTGGCAGGTGGGAGGCCGACCAGGACAGCTTTGGAATGGTCGAGTCTGGAGGGGAAGAAGGCACAGATGAGGGTTTCAGCAGCGGATGGGTTGAGGCTAGGGGTGGCAGATTGTTACAGAGGAACCTACTTACTCCCGGACCCTAGACCTGACCGGGGACCCCAGACTCTGCAGCACCAACCTCGTGATCAGATAACATCACGCAAGCAGCTAAACTGTTTGGCTCCCAATGTCAGCTCCTTCGATCCTGGGCCCAAAATGAAAATTCAAAGCATTCTGTTGCTCGTGACCCCGTCCAGAGGAATGGAATTGAAAAACAGAGATATAATGTTAAACATATTTAGACCCTTGGTTAGACCACACTTGGAGCACTGTGCACAGTTCCGGTCTCCATATCACACTTGGAGCACTGTGCACAGTTCTGGTCTCCATATCACACTTGGAGCCCTGTGCACAGTTCTGGTCTCCATATCACACTTGGAGCACTGTGCACAGTTCCAGTCTCCATATCACACTTGGAGCACTGTGCGCAGTTCCGGTCTCCATATCACACTTGGAGCACTGTGCGCAGTTCCGGTCTCCATATCACACTTGGAGCACTGTGCACAGTTCCGGTCTCCATATCACACTTTGAGCACTGTACGCAGTTCTGGTCTCCATATCACACTTGGAGCACTGTGCGCAGTTCTGGTCTCCATATCACACTTGGAGCACTGTGCACAGTTCCGGTCTCCATATCACACTTGGAGCACTGTGCACAGTTCTGGTCTCCATATCACACTTGGAGCACTGTGCACAGTTCTGGTCTCCATATCATACTTGGAGCACTGTGCACAGTTCTGGTCTCCATATCACACTTGGAGCACTGTGCACAGTTCTGGTCTCCATATCACACTTGGAGCACCGTGCGCAGTTCTGGTCTGCATATCACACTTGGAGCACTGTGCGCAGTTCCGGTCTCCATATCACACTTGGAGCACTGTGCGCAGTTCCGGTCTCCATATCACACTTGGAGCACTGTGCACAGTTCTGGTCTCCATATCACACTTGGAGCACTGTGCGCAGTTCTGGTCTCCATATCAAACTTGGAGCACTGTGCACAGTTCCGGTCTCCATATCACACTTGGAGCACTGTGCACAGTTCTGGTCTCCATATCACACTTGGTGCACTGTGCACAGTTCCGGTCTCCATATCACACTTGGAGCACTGTGCACAGTTCTGGTCTCCATATCACACTTGGAGCACTGTGCACAGTTCTGGTCTCCATATCACACTTGGAGCACTGTGCACAGTTCTGGTCTCCATATCACCTTGGAGCACTGTGCACAGTTCTGGTCTCCATATCACACTTGGAGCACTGTGCACAGTTCTGGTCTCCATATCACACTTGGAGCACCGTGCACAGTTCTGGTCTGCATATCACACTTGGAGCACTGTGCGCAGTTCCGGTCTCCATATCACACTTGGAGCACTGTGCACAGTTCTGGTCTCCATATCACACTTGGAGAACTGTGCACAGTTCCGGTCTCCATATCACACTTGGAGCACTGTGCACAGTTCCGGTCTCCATATCACACTTGGAGCACTGTGCACAGTTCCGGTCTCCATATCACACTTGGAGCACTGTGCACAGTTCCGGTCTCCATACCACACTTGGAGCACTGTGCACAGTTCTGGTCTCCATATCACACTTGGAGCACTGTGCACAGTTCCGGTCTCCATATCACACTCCATATCACACTTGGAGCACTGTGCACAGTTCTGGTCTCCATATCACACTTGGAGCACTGTGCACAGTTCCGGTCTCCATATCACACTTGTAGCACTGTGCACAGTTCCGGTCTCCATATCACACTTGGAGCACTGTGCACAGTTCTGGTCTCCATATCACACTTGGTGCACTGTGCACAGTTCCGGTCTCCATATCACACTTGGAGCACTGTGCACAGTTCTGGTCTCCATATCACACTTGGAGCACTGTGCACAGTTCTGGTCTCCATATCACACTTGGAGCACTGTGCACAGTTCTGGTCTCCATATCACACTTGGAGCACTGTGCACAGTTCTGGTCTCCATATCACACTTGGAGCACTGTGCACAGTTCTGGTCTCCATATCACACTTGGAGCACCGTGCACAGTTCTGGTCTGCATATCACACTTGGAGCACTGTGCGCAGTTCCGGTCTCCATATCACACTTGGAGCACTGTGCGCAGTTCCGGTCTCCATATCACACTTGGAGCACTGTGCGCAGTTCTGGTCTCCATATCACACTTGGAGCACTGTGCGCAGTTCTGGTCTCCATATCACACTTGGAGCACTGTGCACAGTTCCGGTCTCCATATCACACTTGGAGCACTGTGCACAGTTCTGGTCTCCATATCACACTTGGAGCACTGTGCCCAGTTCTGGTCTCCATATCACACTTGGTGCACTGTGCACAGTTCCGGTCTCCATATCACACTTGGAGCACTGTGCACAGTTCTGGTCTCCATATCACACTTGGAGCACTGTGCACAGTTCTGGTCTCCATATCACACTTGGAGCACTGTGCACAGTTCTGGTCTCCATATCACACTTGGAGCACTGTGCACAGTTCTGGTCTCCATATCACACTTGGAGCACTGTGCACAGTTCTGGTCTCCATATCACACTTGGAGCACTGTGCACAGTTCTGGTCTCCATATCACACTTGGAGCACCGTGCACAGTTCTGGTCTGCATATTACAAAAAATATTTCGAGGCACTGGAGAAGGTGCAAAAAAGATTTACAAGGACACAGATTTAAGATAATTGGCAAAATTTCCAGGGGGCAGATGAGAATTTTTTTACGCAGCGAGTTGTTGCGATCTGGAATGCACTGCCTGAAAGGGCAGTGGGAGCAGATTCGTAGAATCAGAGAATGGTTGCAGCACAGAAGGAGGCCATTCGGCCCGTCGAGCCCGTGCCGGCTCTCTGCAAGAGCACTTCAGCTAGTCCCACTCCCCCGCCCTTTCCCCGCAGCCCTGCATATTTTTTTCCTTCAGGTGCTTATCCAACTCCCTTTTGAAAGCCACGATTGAGTCTGCCTCCACCACCCTCTCAGGCAGCGCATTCCAGATCCTAACCACTCGCTGTGTAAAAAAGTTTTGCCTTTGGTTCTTAGACCACACCTGGAGCACTGGGAGCGGTTCTGGGCACCACACCTCAGGAAGGATATACTGGCCTTGGAGGGAGGGCAGCGTAGGTTGACCAGAATGATACCCGGACTCCAAGGGGTTAAATTACGAGGAGAGATTACACAAACTAGGGTTGTGTTCCCTGGAATTTAGAAGGTTAAGGGTCGATCTGATCGAAGTTTTCAAGATATTAAGGGGAAGTGATGGGGTAGAGAGAGAGAAACTATTTCCGCTGGTTGGGGAGTCCAGGACTAGGGGGCAGAGTCTAAAAATTAGAGCCAGACCTTTCAGGAGTGAAGTTAGGAAACACTTCGACACACAAAGGGTGGTAGAAGTTTGGAACTCTCTTCCGCAAACGGCAATTGATGCTGGATCAATTGTTAAATTAAATCTGTGATTGATAGCATTTTGTTAACCAAAGGTATTAAGGGATATGGGGCAAAGGCGGGTATATGGAGTTAGGTCACAGATCAGCCATGATCTCATTGAATGGTGGAACAGGCTCGAGGGGCTGAACGGCCTCCTCCTGTTCCAAATGTAACAGGCTCGAGGGGCTGAATGGCCTCTTCCTGTTCCTAATATAACAGGCTCGAGGGGCTGAATGGCCTCCTCCTGTTCCTAATGTAACAGGCTCGAGGGGCTGAATATCCTCCTCCTGTTCCTAATGTAACAGGCTCGAGGGGGCTGAATGGCCTCCTCCTGTTCCTAATGTAACAGGCTCGAGGGGCTGAATGGCCTCTTCCTGTTCCTAATATAACAGGCTCGAGGGGCTGAACGGCCTCCTCCTGTTCCTAATGTAACAGGCTCGAGGAGCTGAATGGCCTCTTCCTGTTCCTAATATAACAGGCTCGAGGGGCTGAACGGCCTCCTCCTGTTCCTAATGTAACAGGCTCGAGGGGCTGAATATCCTCCTCCTGTTCCTAATGTAACAGGCTCGAGGGGGCTGAATGGCCTCCTCCTGTTCCTAATGTAACAGGCTCGAGGGGCTGAATGGCCTCCTCCTGTTCCTAATGTAACAGGCTCGAGGGGCTGAATGGCCTCCTCCTGTTCCTACGCTCCTATGTTCCTATGCCAAGCACCTTAAATCTGTGTCCTCTGGTTCTCGACCCTTCCGCCAATGGGAACAGTTTCTCTCTATCTACTCTGTCTCGACCCCTCATGATTTTGAACACCTCTATCAAATCTCCCCTTAACCTTCTCTGCTCTAAGGAGAACAATCCCAGCTTCTCCAGTCTATCCACGTAACTGAAGTCCCTCATCCCTGGAACCATTCTCGTAAATCTTTTCTGCACCCTCTCTAAGGCCTTCACATCCTTCCTAAAGTGCGGTGCCCAGAATTGGACACAATACTCCAGTAAAGGTCTAACCAGTGGTTTATACAGGTTCATCATAACTTCCTTGCTTTTGTACTCTATGCCTCTGTTCATTAAGCCCAGGATCCCGAATGCTTTTTTAACCGCTTTCTCTACCTGCCCTGCCACCTTCAACGATTTATGCCCCTATACCCCCAGGTCTCTCTGTTCATGCACCCCCTTTAAAATTGTTGCACCCCCTTTCGAATTCTAACAAGAATCGGATAAATACTTGAAGGGGAAAATGTTGCAGGGCTGTGGAGAAAGAGCAGGGGGGGAGTGGGACTGATTGGAGAGCTCGTTCAAAGAGCCGGCACAGGCAGGATGGGCCGAATGGCCTCCTTCTGTGCTGTATGCTTGTATAAGGATGATACCAGAACTAAGAGAGTGCAACTGTCAGGAAAGACTGAACAGGCTGGGGCTCTCGTCTCTAGAACAGAGAAGGCCGAGGGGCGACCTGATAGAGGTCTTTAAAATTATGAAGGGGTTTCGATAGGGTAGACGTAGAGAAGGTGTCTCCACTTGTGGGGGAGACCAGAACTAGGGGCCATCAATATAAGATCGTCACTAATAAATCCAGTGGGGAATTCAGGAGAAATCTCTTTCCCCAGAGAGTGGTGAGAATGTGGAACTCGCTCCCACAGGGAGTGGTCGAGGCGAATAGCGTCGATGCATTTAAGGGGAAGCTGGATAAACACATGAGGGAGAAAGGAATCGAAGGATATGGTGATGGGGTGAGATGAAGAGGGGGGGGGAGGAGGCTGGTGTGGAGCAGTAACACCGGCACGGAGCAGAGGGGCCGAATGGCCTGTTTCTGTGCTGTACGTTCTCGGTAAATCTGTGAAAAACATATCTAATTCACAAGAATGTTGCAGATCAAGATCGGGAGGTGTGAATTAGTGAGTAAGCACAGTGTTATCGGCCCGAAATGCTATAACCGGCAGCTGTGCTGTGGTGGGGTGTAAAAGATCCCAGGGCCACTATTGGAAGAAGAGCAGGGGGGAGTTCTCCCTGGTGTCCTGGGGCTGATATTTATCCCTCAACCAACATCACTAAAAAACAGATGATCTGGTCATTATCACGTTGCTGTTCGTGGGAGCTTGCTGTGTGCAGATTGGCGACCGCGTTTCCTACATTACAACAGTGACCACACTGCCAAAAAAAGTCCTTCATTGGCTGTGAAGGGCTTTGGGACGTCCTGAGGTGGTGAAAGGCGCCGGAGAAATGCGGCAGTAAATGAGTCAGCCTCCCCTTCGACGCGTCAGCTGAATGAATCGCTCTCCCTTTCCGATTCCGAACAGGGAGAAGTCTCAGACGGAGCCAGCAGCCAGGAGGTCTCCAGCTCCCCCTCCCGCACCACCAAGACACTGACGGACAGCGACGATGACCTCGTGGCCGTAGGCAGCGGCTGCAGCAGGTCGCGCTGCCCGGAGCCGGCCGTCCCGCTGCCCGACCTGACACCGGCTGCGGAACCGGTGAGCTCTACGCCCGGGGCACGGGGTTAAAACGCCTCCTCCGGGGTGAGGGCTTGGCGGCGTGTTGCGCGGTGCGGGAGGGGGAGCTGTGGAGGAACGCTAGCGATTGACAGTTGCAGCAATCTTGCTCGTGGTGAGAATTGGGACTGGCCGCGATGCCCCGTGTGACCGAATAGCCACGTGGCCCCCGCACACGAATACCCTTGTTCTCTAAACCGACGCCATGCCCCAGATGGCCGAGTCGCTGCGTTGGCCCCTACTCACTCGCGGTTGAATAGCTGCGCTTCCCCACACACGGTCGAATGTCCGCGATTCCCCACACAGCCGAATAGCCAAAATGCACCCGCGGCGTCAATGAACCGCCATGCCCCTGCACGGCCGAATAGCTGCGTGGCCCCAGGCGACCAAATTGCCGCAATGCCCCCCCCCCACACACACGGCCAAATCGCCGCGGTGTACCCTCACGGTAGAATAGCCACGGTGCCCCCTCTCACGGCCGAATAGTCGCGATGCTGCACACACAGTCGCACGGGTTTGCCTACCAAGGCCCCCTGGAGGGGCGGTGGGGGGGGAGTCGGGGGCCGGCACAGAGTGTGGGGAACTGCGACAAGTGACGGCATAGAGCGCAGGAAAAAACCAATGTTTCCTCACTCCAGGGAAAAGGCAGTCGCGGCCGGCGGCCACTAGAGGCCAATGTTGCAGCAATTTACAGAGCAAACACGAGACACTGAGGGAACAGAGAATCGGCAACAATTCACCAGACTTTACCCTGTCATATACACCCCTCGATAACACTCTCTGAAATAACCCACACCCCTCACTGTTACACACTGATATACCCCACACCCCTCACTGTAACACTCTGATATACCCCACACCCCTCACTGTAACACTCTGATATACCCCACACCCCTCACTGTAACACTGAAATACCCCACACCCCTCACTGTAACAGTCTGATATACCCCACACCCCTCACTGTAACACACTGATATACCCCACACCCCTCACTGTAACACACTGATATACCCCACACCCCGCACTGTAACACTCTGATATACCCCACACCACTCACTGTAACACTCTGATATACCCCACACCCCTCACTGTAACACACTGATATACCCCACACCCCGCACTGTAACACTCTGATATACCCCACACCCCTCACTGTAACACTCTGATATACCCCACACCACTCACTGTAACACACTGATATACCCCACACCCCTCACTGTAACACTGATATACCCCACACCCCTCACTGTAACACTGATATACCCCACACCCCCTCACTGTAACACTGATATACCCCACACCCCTCACTGTAACACTCTGATATACCCCACACTCCTCACTGTAACACTCTGATATACCCCGCACCCCTCACTGTAACACTCTGATATACCCCGCACCCCTCACTGTAACACTCTGATATACCCCACACCCCTCACTATAACACACTGACATACACAACACCCCTCACTGTAACACTGATATACCCCATGCCCCTCACTGAAACACTCTGATAGACCCCACACCCCTCACTGTAACACTCTGATATACCCCTCACTGTAACGCTCTGATATAACCCACACCCCTCACTGTAACACTCAGATATACCCCACACCCCTCACTGTAACACTGATATACCCTGCACTGTAACACTCTGATATACCCCACACCCTTCACTGTAACACTCTGATATACCCCACACCCTTCACTGTAACACTCCGATATACCCCACACCCCTCACTTTAACACTGATATACCCCTCACTGTAACACTCTGATATACCCCACACCCCTCACTGTAACACTGATATACCCCATACCCTGCACTGTAACACTCTGATAAACCCCACACCCCTCACTGTAACACTGATATACCCCTCACTGTAACACTCTGATATACCCCTCACTGTAAAACTCTGATATCCCCCACACGCCGCACTGTAACATTCTGATTTACCCCACACCCCTCACTGTAACACTGATATACTCCGAACTGTAACACTCTGATATTCCCCACACCCCTCACTGTAACACTCTGATATACCCCACACCCCTCACTGTAACATTCTGATATACCCCACACCCCGCACTGTAACACTCTGATATACCCCACACCCCTCATTGTAACACTCTGATATACCCCACACCCCTCACTGTAACACTGATATACCCCTCACCCCTCACTGTAACACTCTGATATACCCCTCACACCTCACTGTAACACTCTGATATACCCCACACCCCTCACTGTAACACTCTGATATACCCCACACCCCTCACTGTAACACTGATATACCCCACACCCCTCACTGTAACACTCTGATATACCCCTCACTCCTCACTGTAACACTCTGATATGCCCCACACCCCGCACTGTAACATTCTGATTTACCCCACACCCCTCACTGTAACAATGATATACCCCACACCCTGCACTGTAACACTCTGATATACCCCACACCCCTCACTGTAACACTCTGATATACCCCACACCCCTCACTGTAACACTGATATA
>JASTWF010000173.1:159303-234303 GCA_030390025.1 Squalus acanthias
CTCTGATATACCCAACACCCCTCACTGTAACACTCTGATATACCCCTCACTGTAACACTCTGATATACCCACACCCCTCACTGTAACACTCTGATATGCCCCACACGCCGCACTGTAACATTCTGATTTACCCCACACCCCTCACTGTAACACTGATATACTCCACACCCCTCACTGTAACACTCTGATATTCCCCACACCCCTCACTGTAACACTCTGATATACCCCACACCCCTCACTGTAACACTCTGATATACCCACACCCCTCACTGTAACACACTGATATACCCCACACCCCTCACTGTAACACACTGATATACCCCACACCCCTCACTGTAACACTCTGATATACCCCTCACTGTAACACTCTGATATACCCACACCCCTCACTGTAACACTCTGATATACCCCACACTCCTCACTGTAACACTCTGATATACCCCACACCCCTCACTGTAACACTCTGATATACCCCACACTCCTCACTGTAACACTCTGATATACCCACACCCCTCACTGTAACACTGATATACCCCAAACCCCTCACTGTAACACTCTGATATACCCCACACCCCTCACTGTAACACTCTGATATACCCCACACCCCTCACTGTAACACTCTGATATACCCCAAACTCCTCACTGTAACACTCTGATATACCCCACACCCTTCACGGTAACACACTGATATACCCCACACCCCTCACTGTAACACTCTGATATACCCACACCCCTCACTGTAACACTGATATACCCCACACCCCTCACTGTAACACTCTGATATACCCCACACCCCTCACTGTAACACTGATATACCCCACACCCCTCACTGTAACACTCTGATATGCCCCACACCCCGCACTGTAACATTCTTATTTACCCCACACCCCTCACTGTAACACTCTGATATACCCCACAACCCTCACTGTAACACTGATATACCCCACACTGTAACACTGATATACCCCACACCCCTCACTGTAACACTGATATACCCCACACCCCTCACTGTAACACTCTGATATGCCCCACACCCCGCACTGTAACATTCTTATTTACCCCACACCCCTCACTGTTACACTCTGATATACCCCACAACACTCACTGTAACACTGATATACCCCACACTGTAACACTGATATACCCCACACCCCTCACTGTAACACTGATATACCCCACACCCCTCACTGTAACACTCTGATATACCCAACACCCCTCACTGTAACACTCTGATATACCCCTCACTGTAACGCTCTGATATAACCCACACTCCTCACTGTAACACTGATATACACCACACCCCTCACTGTAACACTCTGATATACCCCACACCCCTCACTGTAACACTCTGATATACCCCTCACCCCTCACTGTAACACTCTGATATACCCAACACACCGCACTGTAACACTCTGATATACCCCACACCCCTCACTGTAACACTCTGATATACCCCTCACTGTAACGCTCTGATATAACCCACACCCCTCACTGTAACACTGATATACCCCACACCCCTCACTGTAACGCTCTGATATACCCCTCACCCCTCACTGTAACACTCTGATATACCCCACACCCCTCACTGTAACACTCTGATATACCCCACACCCCTCACTGTAACACTCTGATATACCCCACACCCCTCACTGTAACATTGATATACCCCACACCCCTCACTGTAACACTCTCTGATATACCTCACACCCCTCACTGTAACACTCTGATGTACCCCACACCCCGCACTGTAACACTGATATACCCCTCACTGTAACACTCTGATATACCCCACACCCCTCACTGTAACACTCTGATATACCCCACACCCCTCACTGTAACACTCTGATATGCCCCACACCCCGCACTGTAACATTCTTATTTACCCCACACCCCTCACTGTAACACTCTGATATACCCCACAACCCTCACTGTAACACTGATATACCCCACACCCCACACTGTAACACTGATATACCCCACAACCCTCACTGTAACACTGATATACCCCACACCCCTCACTGTAACACTCTGATATACCCCTCACTGTAACGCTCTGATATAACCCACACCCCTCACTGTAACACTCTGATATACCCCACACCCCTCACTGTAACGCTCTGATATACCCCTCACCCCTCACTGTAACACTCTGATATACCCCTCACTGTAACGCTCTGATATAACCCACACCCCTCACTGTAACACTGATATACCCCACACCCCTCACTGTAACGCTCTGATATACCCCTCACCCCTCACTGTAACACTCTGATATACCCCACACCCCTCACTGTAACACTCTGATATACCCCACACCCCTCACTGTAACACTCTGATATACCCCACACCCCTCACTGTAACATTGATATACCCCTCACTGTAACACTCTCTGATATACCTCACACCCCTCACTGTAACACTCTGATGTACCCCACACCCCGCACTGTAACACACTGATATACCCCACACCCCTCACTGTAACACTCTGATATACCCCTCACTGTAACACTCTGATATACCCACACCCCTCACTGTAACACTCTGATATACCCCACACCCCTCACTGTAACACTGATATACCCCAAACCCCTCACTGTAACACTCTGATATACCCCACACCCCTCACTGTAACACTCTGATATACCCCACACCCCTCACTGTAACACTCTGATATACCCCAAACTCCTCACTGTAACACTCTGATATACCCCACACCCTTCACGGTAACACACTGATATACCCCACACCCCTCACTGTAACACTCTGATATACCCACACCCCTCACTGTAACACTGATATACCCCACACCCCTCACTGTAACACTCTGATATACCCCACACCCCTCACTGTAACACTGATATACCCCACACCCCTCACTGTAACACTCTGATATGCCCCACACCCCGCACTGTAACATTCTTATTTACCCCACACCCCTCACTGTAACACTCTGATATACCCCACAACCCTCACTGTAACACTGATATACCCCACACTGTAACACTGATATACCCCACACCCCTCACTGTAACACTGATATACCCCACACCCCTCACTGTAACACTCTGATATACCCAACACCCCTCACTGTAACACTCTGATATACCCCTCACTGTAACGCTCTGATATAACCCACACTCCTCACTGTAACACTGATATACACCACACCCCTCACTGTAACACTCTGATATACCCCACACCCCTCACTGTAACACTCTAATATACCCCTCACCCCTCACTGTAACACTCTGATATACCCAACACACCGCACTGTAACACTCTGATATACCCCACACCCCTCACTGTAACACTCTGATATACCCCTCACTGTAACGCTCTGATATAACCCACACCCCTCACTGTAACACTGATATACCCCACACCCCTCACTGTAACGCTCTGATATACCCCTCACCCCTCACTGTAACACTCTGATATACCCCACACCCCTCACTGTAACACTCTGATATACCCCACACCCCTCACTGTAACACTCTGATATACCCCACACCCCTCACTGTAACATTGATATACCCCACACCCCTCACTGTAACACTCTCTGATATACCTCACACCCCTCACTGTAACACTCTGATGTACCCCACACCCCGCACTGTAACACTGATATACCCCTCACTGTAACACTCTGATATCCCCCACACCCCTCACTGTAACACTCTGATATACCCCACACCCCTCGCTGTAACACTGATCTACCCCATACCCTGCACTGTAACACTCTGATATACCCCACACCCCTCACTGTAACAATGATATACCCTGCACTGTAACACTGATATACCCCACACCCTCACTGTAACACTGATATACCCCACACCCCTCACTGTAACACTCTGAGAAACCCCACACCCTTCACTGTAACACACTGATATACCCCACACCCCTCTCTGTAACACTCTGATATACCCACACCCCTCACTGTAACACACTGATATACCCCACACCCCTCACTGTAACACACTGATATACCCCACACCCCTCACTGTAACACTCTGATATACCCCTCACTGTAACACTCTGATATACCCTCACCCCTCACTGTAACACTCTGATATACCCCACACCCCTCACTGTAACACTCTGATATACCCCACACTCCTCACTGTAACACTCTGATGTACCCCACACCCTTCACTGAAACACACTGATATATCCCACACCCCTCACTGTAACACACTGATATACCCCACACCCCTCACTGTAACACTCTGATATACCCCTCACTGTAACACTCTGATATACCCACACCCCTCACTGTAACACTGATATACCCCACACCCCTCACTGTAACACTCTGATATATCCCACACCCCTCACTGTAACACTCTGATATGCCCCTCACCCCTCACTGTAACACTCTGATATACCCCACACCCCTCACTGTAACTCTCTGATATACCCACACCCCTCACTGTAACACTGATATACCCCACACCCCTCACTGTAACACTCTGATATACCCCACACCCCTCACTGTAACACTCTGATATACCCCAAACCCCTCACTGTAACACTCTGATATACCCACACCCCTCACTGTAACACTGATATACCCCACAGCCCTCACTGTAACACTCTGATATACCCCACACTCCTCACTGTAACACAGATATACCCCACACCCCTCACTGTAACACTCTGATATACCCACACCCCTCACTGTAACACTGATATACCCCACACCCTTCACTGTAACACTCTGATATACCCCACACCCCTCACTGTAACACTCTGATATACCCCACACTCCTCACTGTAACACTCTGATATACCCCACACCCTTCACCGTAACACACTGATATACCCCACACCCCTCACTGTAACACACTGATATACCCCACACCCCTCACTGTAACACTCTGATATACCCACACCCCTCACTGTAACACTGATATACCCCACACCCCTCACTGTAACTCTCTGATATACCCACACCCCTCACTGTAACACTCTGATATACCCCACACCCCTCACTGTAACACTCTGATATACCCCAAACCCCTCACTGTAACACTCTGATATACCCACACCCCTCACTGTAACACTGATATACCCCACAGCCCTCACTGTAACACTCTGATATACCCCACACCCCTCACTGTAACACTCTGATATACCCTTCACCGTAACACACTGATATACCCCACACCCCTCACTGTAACACACTGATATACCCCACACCCCTCACTGTAACACTCTGATATACCCCAAACCCCTCACTGTAACACTCTGATATACCCCACACCCCTCACTGTAACACTCTGATACACCCCACACTCCTCACTGTAACACTCTGATATACCCCACACCCCTCACTGTAACACTGATATACCCCACACCCCTCACTGTAACACATTGATATACCCCACACCCCTCACTGTAACACTCTGATATACCCCACACCCCTCACTGTAACCCTCTGATATACCCCACACCCCTCACTAACACTCTCTGATATTAAATGTGTCTGACTGTATGGCCTGCTGTGTAAATTTGTCGAGGTTGCTGCGGACGGCGCCGAGGGATGATTCCGCCTTTCAGCGATGTGTTTTCTTCCCAGGGAACGGTTTATGCCGTCACCCCACTGTCGTGGTGCCCACACCTGGAGATGGTCCGGCCACTGCCCAGATCTGGTCTGAGCGTGACCCAGCCGTGCGAGGACTGCGGCAGCGAAGGAGAGAACTGGCTCTGCCTCACCTGCTTCCAGGTTCGTAGGAACTTCCTGACGTACTTAGTTATCGCGATGCGCAAGTGAAGGGCCCGAGGGCCTCGCATCTTACCGCACAGGAGGAGGCCGCTCGGCCCATCGTGCCTGTGCCGGCTCTTTGAACGAGCTCTCCAATCAGTCCCACTCCCCCCTGCTCTTTCCCCACAGCCCTGCACATTTTTCCCCTTCAAGTATTTCTCCAATTCCCCTTTTGAAAGTTACTATTGAATCTGCTCCCACCGCCCTTTCAGGCAGCGCGTTCCAGATCACAACAACTCGCTGCGTAAAAAACATTCTCCTCATCTCCCCCTCTGGTTCTTTTACCGATTATCTTCAATCTGTGTCCTCTGGTTCCCCACCCTCCTGCCACTGGAAACAGTTTCTCCTTATTTACTCTATCAAAACCTCTCGTAATTTTGAACACCTCTATTAAATATTTAGATAATGAAGCAGTCCGTGCCCGCATGCAGCAAGACCTGGACAACATCCAGGCTTGGGCTGATAAGTGGCACTTAACATTCACACCACATAAGTGCCAGGCAATGATTATCTCCAACAAGCGAGAGTCTAACCACCGCCCCTTGACATTTAACGGCATTACCATCGCCGAATCCTCCACCATCAACATCCTGGGGGTCACCATTGACCAGAAACTTAACTGGACCAGCCACATAAATACTGTGGTTCCCCCCTCAGCCTTCTCTGCTCTAAGGAAAACAACCCCAGCCTGTCCAGTCTCTCTTCATAGCTGAAGCGCTCCAGCCCAGGTAACATCCTGGTGAATCTCCTCTGCACCCTCTCCAATGCAATCACATCCTTCCTATAGTGTGGCGACCAGAACTGCACACAGTATTCCAGCTGTGGCCTAACTAGCGTTTTGTACAGCTCCATCATAACCTCCCTGCTCTTATATTCTATGCCTCGGCTAATGAAGGCAAGTATCCCATGTGCCTTTTTAACCACCTTATCTACCTGTCCTGCTGCCTTCAGGGATCTATGTACATGCACACCAAGGTCCCTCTGATCCTCTGTCCTTCCTAGGACCCTACCATTCATTGGTTATTGTCAAACATTGACAGCGAGCCACTTTCAACCAAGGCGATATTAGGGACAGGCGACCACAAGCTGGGTCAAAGAGGTCGGTTTTAAGGAGCGTCTTAAAGGAGGAGAGAGAGGCGGAGAGGTTTAGGGAGGGAATTCCAGAGCTCGGGGGCCCAGGCGCAGTCGCCAATGGTGGAGCGATGGAAATCGGGGGATGCGCGAGAGGCCAGAATTGGAGGAGCGCAAAGATCTCGGAGGAGGGTTTTGGAAGCTGGAGGAGGTTACAGAGATAGACTTCTGTCACCCCTGACCCTGGTCTGGGCCTACATTTGATTTTAGGATTGCCAATCCTGCTGGATTGACCAGGAGTCTCAAGGAAGTGGAAGGCTTATGTCCCGGACACTGCTACGATTGGGGATGGGAGGGAAGGGGTGGGTAGGGGAGTGAGTGGTGGGGATGGATGGGAGGGGTGGGGAGGGGAAGGGAAGGGAGGGAAGGGGAGGGGAGTGAGGGGAGGGGAGCGAGGGAGAGGAAGGGATGGGAGGGAAGGGGAGGGGAAGGGAGGGGAGGGGAGTGAGAGGAAGCAGGAGGAGGGAGGAAAGGGGGCAGGTATTGCTGTTTTCTGATCAAGAGATGCTTACTCCGAGGCGAATTTCCCCCTTTAAAAAGAAGGCGATTATTCCGACAGGGTTTTTTTTCCCCCTCTCGGCATCCCCTCCCCCACCCCCGGCCTCTCTCGACCTCTGACTCCGCTGCGTTCCGGGCGTCTGGTCTACGAGGAAAGGGTTACTCGGACGTCTGGAAGTCTGCGGACCCGACGCTGCCGGTTCCCTTTGATATCGCAGTAACCGTAACCTTGAGCCTCGGCCTGCTGGGCCACAAGGCATCCATCAGTTCTGGTGCAGCGACCGCGCTGGGTGAGATGTAGAAGGGGCGGGAGGAGGCTCGCGCGGAGCAGGAACACTGGCGCGACACCAGCTGAGCCGAACGGCCTGTTTCTGGGCTGTGACATTCTCCGTAAGATAAGCACCTGCCTGAGAAAGACCACCGATCTGGAAAGTTGGGGAGCGTAGTCAGGTTGGGGAGTTGGACAGGCCTGTGGAAAAGGAACTCGATAAATCTAAAGCCATTGACGAGAGACAGGCTCATTGAAATGACGGTGTTGCTTTCGGTAATGCGGAAATGTGTGGACTATCCCGTAAAAGGGGTGAAATGAAAGGGTACAAAATGTGGATTTTTTAAATTTATTCGATCTCAGGATGCGGGCGTTTATCGCCCGTCCCTAACTGCACTCGAGAAGATGGTGGGAAGCCGCCTTATACAAATGAGTGGCTCGCTGGGCCATCTCAGAGGGCAGTTAAGAGTCAACCACATTGCTGTGAGTCTGGAGTCATATATAGGCCAGACCGGGTAAGGACAGTAGATTTCCAGATGGGTTTTTTGCGACAATCCGATAGTTTCGGATTGTACAGGGGCCTTGGTGAGACCACACCTTGAGTACTGTGTGCAGTTTTGGTCGTCTTATCTGAGGAAGGATGTTCTTGCCATGGAGGGAGTTCAGCAAAGATTCACAAGGCTGATACCTGGGATGGCAGGAATGACATATGAGGAGAGATTGGGTCGATTGGGCTTATACTCGCTGGAGTATAGAAGAATGAGAGGGGATCTCATCGAAACATATAAAATTCTGACAGGTCTGGACAAACTAGATGCAGGAAGAATGTTCCCGATGGTCGGAGAGTCCAGAACCAGGGGTCATAATCTAAGGATAAGGGGTAAGCCATTTAGGACAGAAATGAGGAGGAATTTCTTCACCCAGAGAGTGGTGAACCTGTGGAATTCTCTACCACAGAAGGTAGTTGAGGCCAAGTCATTAAATATATTCAAGAATGAGTTAGATATATTTCTTAAAGCTAAAGGTATCAAGGGATATGGGGAGAAGGCAGGGACAGGGTACTGAGTTTGGATGATCAGCCATGATCTCATCGAATGGCGGAGCAGGCTCGAGGGGCCGAATGGCCTACTCCTGCTCCTATCTTCTATGTTTCTATGTTTCTATGTCTCTTCCTTCCATCTTCCGTCCATCTCTTCCCCCTCCGTTCCTCCCTCCCTCATCTCCTCACACCTTCTCTCCCCATCCATTTAAAAATCTCCCCTTAACCTTCTCTGCTCTAAGGAGAACAACCCCAGCTTCTCCAGTCTCTCCACATCAGCAAGTCCCTCATCCCTGGTACCATTCTGGTCAATCTCCCCTTAACCTTCTCTGCTCTAAGGAGAACAATCCCAGCTTCTCCAGTCTCTCCACATCACTGAAGTCCCTCATCCCTGGGACCATTCTGGTCAATCAACCCTGCACCCTCTAGAAGCCCGTTTGATATTTGGATAGAGTAAATAAGGAGAAACTGTTTCCAGTGGCAGGAGGGTGGGTAACCAGAGGACACAGATTGAAGATAATCGGTAAAAGAACCAGAGGGGGAGATGAGGAGAATGTTTTTTACGCAGCGAGTTGTTGTGATCTGGAACGCGCTGCCTGAAAGGGCGGTGGGAGCAGATTCAATAGTAACTTTCAAAAGGGGAATCGGATAAATACTTGAAGGGGAAAAATGTGCCGGGCTGTGAGGAAAGAGCAGGGGGGAGTGGGACTGATTGGAGAGCTCGTTCAAAGAGCCGGCACAGGCAGGATGGGCCGAATGGCCGCCTCCTGTGCTGTGCGATTCTATGACTGCTGACGGTCTGGACTCCCCGTCTGCTAGGGGAGCCTTGCCCAGGGCACGGTGACCCCTACCCACAGCGGCCGTACCTGCGGCCAGACGGGATGGCGGCGAGAGGGCGAGGTGTTCTCTCGGCGCACTCTCGGGCTCGCTACCGGCCGGGCGCAATGCTGCCTTAACATTCCCGTCACTTAACGATTAACACTTACCGTGGGCAGCACCTGGCTGGTTATATTGTCTGGTGGTGGGGTGGGGGGAGGGGGCGGTGGGGCCTAGGGCAGCTGGTGCTTCTGCCGGGTCTTTGTCTCTACATCCTGTTCTGCTGTCGCTCTCAGACATTCCCTGGTAACCGAAGAGCCGTCTCAGTTAATCGTTAACCTTTTATTCACCAGCTAGCTGGGCTTTTTGAAGGCGGAATTAATGCAACAGCTGTGTGTGAGAGTGTCTGTGTGTGTGTGTGTGTGTCTCTCTCTCTCTCTCTGTCTGTGTGCTTGTGTGTGTGCATGAGTGTCTCTGTGTGTCTCTGCGCGTGTGTGTCTCTGTCTGTGCGTGCGTGTGTCTGTGGGTGTATGTGTGTGTCTCTGTGCGTGCGTGTCTGCGCGTGTGCGTGCATTTATGTGCGTGTCTGTGTCTGTGTGCGCCTCTGTCTGTGTGCGCTTGTGTGTGTCTGTGTGCGCTTGTGTGCGCGCGTGTCTGTGTCTGTGTGCGCCTCTGTCTGTGTGCGCGCGTGTCTGTGCACACTTGTGTGCGCGCGCTTGTGTCTGTGTGTGTGTGCGTGCGTGTCTGTGTGTGTGTCTCTGTGTGCACCTGTCTGTGTGCGCCTGTCTGTGTGCACGTGTGTGTGTGTGTGCGCTGTGTGAGCGCTTGTGTCTGTGTCTGTGTGTGTGTGTGTGAGTGTGAGTGTGTGTCTGTGTCTGTGAGTGTGTGTGTGAGTGTGTGTCTGTGTGTGTCTGTGTGAGTGTGTGTGTGTCTCTGTGTCTCTGTGTGTGTGTCTGTGTGTGTGAGTCTGTGTGTGTGTGTGTGTGTGTCTGTGTGTCTGTGTGAGTGCGTGTGAGTGTGTGAGTGAGTGTGTGTGTCTGTGTGTGTGAGTGTGTGTGTCTCTGTGTGTCTGTGTGTGTGAGTGTGTCTGTGTGTGTGTCTGCGTGTGTGTGTCTGTGTGTGTCTGTGTGTGAGTGTGAGTGTGTGTGTCTGTGTGTGTGAGTGTGTGTGTCTCTGTGTGTGTGTGTGTGTCTGTGTGTGTGTGTCTGTGTCTGTGTGTGTGAGTGTGTGTGTCTGTGTGTGTGAGTGTGTGTGTCTCTGTGTGTGTGTGTGTGTCTGTGTGTGTGTGTCTGTGTCTGTGTGTGTGAGTGTGTGTGTCTGTGTGTCTGTGTGTGTCTGTGTGTGAGTGTGAGTGTGTGTGTCTGTGTGTGTGAGTGTGTGTGTCTGTGTGTCTGTGTGTGTCTGTGTGTGAGTGTGAGTGTGTGTGTCTGTGTGTGTGAGTGTGTGTGTCTCTGTGTGTCTGTGTGTGTCTGTGTGTGTGAGTGTGTGTGTCTGTGTGTCTGTGTGTGTGTGTGTGTGTGTGTGTGTGTTTCCACACACGGAAGGTGTACGACGGGACAGAGAAAGGAACATTTGCCCCGGTCTGCTGCCTCGGAGAGAGGAGATAAAAGTCTAATCCCCCTTCTGGTTGTCTGCAGCCATTCCCATCCCCTGACCCGCCACCTGCTGTACGAGTGAATGCCTCGGGGGTTTAACAGCACCTCATTCTGCCTCACTGGAAGGTCACGACGCGCTTCACAATTAAAATAGAAAGGACTCGCATTTCTCCAGCGCCTCTCACCACCTCAGGACGTCCCAAAGCGCTGACACAAAAAGAAAATACTGCAGATGCTGGAAATCTAAAATAAAACCAGAACATGCTGGAGACACTCAGCAGGTCAGGCAGCATCAGTGGAGAGAGAAACAGAGTTAACGTTTCAGGTCGATGACCTTTCGTCAGAACTGGAAAAAAAAGCAGGAAATGGAACAGATTTTTAAGCAAGTTTAGGGGCTGGGAAATGGGGGAGGGGATGAAAGAACAAAAGGGAAGGTCTGTGATTGGATAGAAGGCAGGAGAGGTTAAGAGACATTAAGAGATATTCAAGGTAAGAGGAGGTGGTAATGGGACAGGTTAAGAAACAAAGGATGGCTCTAGATGAAGTGTGAATTGCACTGGCAGAATGAAAGACAGCTGCCATGTGGGAGAGAAGAAAAAAAGACAGACAAAGAGTGTGGATAAAAAATATATATGTGATAGGGGCCGAGGTTATGATCTGAAATTGTTGAACTCTTTGTGGAGTCCAGAGGGCTGTAAAGTGCCTCATCGAAAGATGTCATGATGCGGAGATGCCGGCGTTGGACTGGGGTGGACAAAAATGAGAAGTCGCACAACACCAGGTTATAGTCCAACAGATTTATTTAAAATTACAAGCTTTCGGAGCTGTCGCCCCTTCCTCAGGTAAAGTTACAATGAGTGAATCTACAATATTTCACAGTATATAAACACAGAAACTGCAGAGATACAATCTTTCAGGGAAGGTGTCCTTACATCAAAGACACACCAAGAGCACAGCCAAGACAATGAGATGTGTCACAGGGGGTCCAACGTGTCAAATCCTGCTGTCTGCAGTTTTTTTTTTGTGTTTTCTTTTAAAACTGGGAAGACAGACAACGATGTCGAGTCACGTTCTGTAGCGTACTGTGTCTTTGATGTAAGGACACCTTCCCTGAAAGATTGTATCTCTGCAGTTTCTGTGTTTATATGCTGTGAAATATAGTAGATTCACTCATTGTAACTTTACCTGAGGAAGGGGCGATCGATAGCTCCGAAAGCTTGTAATTTTAAATAAATCTGTTGGACTATAACCTGGTGTTGTGCGACTTCTCATTTTAATCGAAAGATGAGGTGCTGTTCCTCGAGTATACGCTGAGCTTCCGTGGAACAGTGCAAGAGGCCGAGGACGGTGAGGTCTGAGTGGGAGAGGTGCGGTGAATTAAAGTGACAGGCGACCGGAAGCTCGGGGTCACCCTTATGGACTGAACGGAGGTGGCATCGTCCGAAGGTGGCACCTTCCATACCAGTGCTTCCGACATGTCTTCCTTTTTCCTCAACCGATGATTCCCCCTCGACAGTGGTTGATGCGGCCCTCGACCGTGTCCGTTCTATCTCCCGCACTTCTGCCCTCACCCCTGCCCCTCCCTCCCGGAACCACGATAGAGTTCCCCTTGTCCTCACCTGTGTGTGGGACGCAATGAAGAATTACCAGGCTGGATGGCAGATAGTCTAGCTTCAGGATGGGAGTACAAAGAGTGAATACAGTTGGCTGGGGGATGTGTCAAGATTAGATCAGAATGAAGGCCGTGTCTGAAGGGGGATCAATGGGCAGAGATTGATGATATTGTGTAGGTACAGTCCAGGAGGAGTAGGAATGCCACTCGATATGGTGAGATGTTCATGACCACCGGACGTCCCAAAGTGCTTTACAGCCAATGAAGTACTTTTTGAAGTGTGGTCACTGTTGTAATGTGGGAAACGCGGCAGCCAATTTGCGCACAGCAAGCTCCCACAAACAGCAATGTGATAATGACCAGATCATCTGTTTTTAGTGATGTTGGTTGAGGGATAAATATTGGCCCCAGGACACCGGGGAGAACTACCCCCTGCTCTTCTTCGAAATAGTGGCTGTGGGATCTTTTACGTCCACCTGAGAGGGCAGACGGGGGCCTCGGGTTTAATGTCTCATCCGAATGACGGCACATCGGACAGTGCGGCGCTCCCTCAGTACCGCCCCTCCGACAGTAAAGCGCTCCCTCAGTACCGCCCCTCCGATAGTGCGCCGCTCCCTCAGTACCGCCCCTCCCACAGTGCGGCGCTCCCTCGGTACCCGCCCCCTCCGACAGTGCGGCGCTCCCTCAGTACCGCCCCTCCGACAGTGCGGCGCTCCCTCAGTACCGCCCCTCCGACAGTGCGGCGCTCCCTCAGTACTGCCCCTCCGACAGTGCGGCGCTCCCTCAGTACCGCCCCTCCGACAGTAAAGCGCTCCCTCAGTACCGCCCCTCCGATAGTGCGCCGCTCCCTCAGTACCGCCCCTCCCACAGTGCGGCGCTCCCTCGGTACCGCCCCTCCGACAGTGCGGCGCTCCCTCAGTACCGCCCCTCCGACAGTGCGGCGCTCCCTCAGTACCGCCCCTCCGACAGTGCGGCGCTCCCTCAGTACCGCCCCTCCGACAGTGCTGCGCTCCCTCAGTACCGCCCCTCCGACAGTGCGGCGCTCCCTCAGTACCGCCCCTCCGACAGTGCGGCGCTCCCTCAGTACCGCCCCTCCGACAGTGCTGCGCTCCCTCAGTACCGCCCCTCCGACAGTGCTGCGCTCCCTCAGTACTGGGAGTGTCGGGCCTGGATTATGGGGCTCGAGTCTCTGGAGTGGGGGCTCGAACCCACGACCTGCTGACTCAGAGCCGAGAGCGAGACACACCGAGCCACGGCCGGCACTTTTAAGTCCTACAACTGCGACGGAATCAGTATCATGGGTATATCTGCTTCCACAGCTATTCGACCTGGGGAGTGTACTTACCCGCTGCGCTGTGCCTTGCCCACAGGTCTACTGCGGGCGCTATGTGAACGAGCACATGGTGATTCACGGGATGAACAACAAGCACCTCCTGGTCCTCAGCTACGCCGATCTCTCCGTCTGGTGCTACGGCTGCGACTCGTACATTCACAACGAGGTAAGACGCTTCCTGTGAATCGTTTACCCCCCCTCCACCTCCCCCAGCCCATCGTCTCCCCAATCCCCCCCGTTCTCCTCCCCATCCCGACAGCCCCCTCCCCTTCCAGTGTTTCTGCTCCACACCAGCCTCCTCCCCCCCCCTCTTCATCTCACCCCATCACCATATCCTTCTATTCCTCTCTCCCTCATGTGTTTATCCAGCTTCACCTTAAATGCATCGACGCTATTCGCCTCGACCACTCCCTGTGGGAGTGAGTTCCACATTCTCACCACTCTCTGGGGAAAGAAGTTTCTCCTGAATTCCCCATTGGATTTATTAGTGACGATCTTATATTGATGGCCCCTAGTTCTGGTCTCCCCCACAAGTGGAAACATCTTCTCCACATCTACCCTATCGAAACCCCTTCATAATCTTAAAGACCTCTATCAGGTCACCCTCGGCCTTCTCTTTTCTAGAGAAAAGAGCCCCAGCCTGTTCAATCTTTCCTGATTGTTGTAACCTCTCATTTCTGGTATCTTTCTAGTAAATCTTTTTTGGCACTCTCTCCAGTGCCTCTATAACCCTTTTTATAATATGGAGACCAGAACTGTGCACAGTGCTCCAAGTGTGATATGGAGACCAGAACTGTGCACAGTGCTCCAAGTGTGATATGGAGACCAGAACTGCGCACAGTGCTCCAAGTGTGATATGACGACGAGAACTGTGCACAGTGCTCCAAGTGTGATATGGAGACCAGAACTGTGCACAGTGCTCCAAGTGTGATATGGAGACCAGAACTGTGCACAGTGCTCCAAGTGTGATATGGGGACCAGAACTGTGCACAGTGCTCCAAGTGTGATATGGAGACCAGAACTGTGCACAGTGCTCCAAGTGTGATATGGAGACCAGAACTGTGCACAGTGCTCCAAGTGTGATATGGAGACCAGAACTGTGCACAGTGCTCCAAGTGTGATATGGGGACCAGAACTGTGCACAGTGCTCCAAGTGTGATATGGAGACCAGAACTGTGCACAGTGCTCCAAGTGTGATATGGAGACCAGAACTGCGCACAGTGCTCCAAGTGTGATATGGAGACCAGAACTGTGCACAGTATTCCAAGTGTGATATGGAGACCAGAACTGTGCACAGTATTCCAAGTGTGATATAACGACCAGAACTGTGCACAGTGCTCCAAGTGTGATATGGAGACCAGAACTGTGCACAGTGCTCCAAGTGTGATATATAGACCAGAACTGTGCACAGTGCGCCAAGTGTGATATGGGGACCGGAACTGTGCACAGTGCTCCAAGTGTGATATGGAGACCGGAACTGTGCACAGTGCTCCAAGTGTGATATGGGGACCAGAACTGTGCACAGTGCTCCAAGTGTGATATGGGGACCAGACCTGTGCACAGTGCTCCAAGTGTGATATGGAGACCAGAACTGTGCACAGTGCTCCAAGTGTGATATGGGGACCGGAACTGTGCACAGTGCTCCAAGTGTGATATGGAGACCGGAACTGTGCACAGTGCTCCAAGTGTGATATGGAGACCGGAACTGTGCACAGTGCTCCGAGTGTGATCTAACCAAGGTTCGATACAGGTTTAACATTACTTCTCCACTTTTCAATTTTGTCCCTCTAGAAATGAACCCCAGTGCTTGGTTTGCTTTGTTAATGGCCTTATTAACCGGCGTCGCTACTTTGAGTGATTTGTGTTTCTGTACGCTCAGATCCCTTAGCTCCTCTATCCCATTTAGACACTGATTTTCCAAGGAGTATGTGGCCTCCTTATTTCCGATTTTTAATGTGTTATAAGATCTCTGTCTCTCTCTCTTTCCCAGGTGCTGTTACCAGCTAAGGAGGCAGCCCACATGCTGAAGTTTGGAGAGGAATTGGGCGAATCGAACTGAAATCTGGACGGTGCACGGAGCAGGGTTTCCGAAGTTCTCCCTGCTCCCCCCACCACCATCGCCCTCGCTGTCACTCTCTCTCTCTCCCCACCTCTCCACTGTGTCTCAGAGCGGGGCGCGATCGCCAGGCACAGGCCCGGGCGCCGGGCACCGAATACCGACCGCCAATGCATTCCCGACAGACGCCACCGGAGCTCCCAGGCCCGCTTCTGATCCCGCGCCTCGTTTTCGGCCGGTGCTGGGGCCCCCGAGGCAAGCTGCAGAGGTCAGCGCTGCTGCAGGAGAGGGGAGGGCGAGAGCGAGCCGTTTACAGAGCATTTCGCCCGCCCCCCCCCATCAGGAAGGCATGTTTTTACACCACACGCAACGGTTGGTTATAAAGAATTGTAATTAAATGCCTTTTTTTTTTTCCCCCTGCCGCGACCTGTGATGTTGGTATTTCTTAAAGTGACAGGCCTTTGCATCCGTCTCCGCGGAATCCTCTGTTAGTGGGGTGGGGAGTGGTGACGACACTACAGTTGGGCTCAGTGTCAAGAGACAGCCGTCGACCACCCCCCTCCCCGATGATAAGTGGGTTTATGCGCAGAATTTGACGGGGCGGGTGGGGGCCTCAGCCGTGTAGGGAGTGGTTGTGGTAGGAGTCAGCCTTTCCCCTGACTCAGTGAGCGGTTCGAATCGCTCCTACGCCCCAGGTTGAAAACTTGGACTTATTTAGGGGTTGTGAATAAAGATGCAGTAGCCCACAGGTTCCAATGAAAGAACTATAACTTTTATTAAAATTAAAAGGTAACAAACTTAAACACACTTCACACTTAAACAGGTTTGGGGAACACACGGTTACAGGCGAGGAAAAGTGACAGTAGACAAGAAAAAAAAACCTTTATCCCTCCCAAAAATCCCACTTCTAGCTAGGTTTCGGTTTCGGTTTCAGGAGATCAGGGATAATGCTCACCAAACAGGGGTATTAACAGTACGAAATCTAGCCAGGTAAGTCGATGGTGATTCTGGTCATCGAATGTCTTCCTTTACCATGTGGCTTCTGGGCAGAGCTGAGAGAGAGCCTTGTTCCAACGTAGTCGGCGAGTCAAAAGAGAGAGAGCTTTTGGGTCCTGCTGCAGATATAGTCCTTTTTTCGCCCCCCCCCCCCCACAAAACTCCTCACAAAAAACTGGTTTCGTAATGCAGTGAGTCTCCAGGTGAGGCCTGTTCATTGTCTTGTTAAAATTTTGATGGGCTTTCAACTATGCTAAACCAAATCAAATGGCTTACATCCTGTTGCGCTGTTGTTCCATGGAAGCTTGCATTGTTCTCCTGCTTTGGGTTCCTTGCTGGGCCTAGCATTCCTATGGGCTCTGTGTTTTGGGTGGGGCGGCCTTTCCCCAGGGCCTATTGTCCAAATGGTGATGTTTGCTGGTCTTTGAATTCCCAGACCATCCACGTGCCGGACATGTCCAGACATGTTTCCTTTAAAGTTCCAAAGTCCTTATTTTTTTCCTTTCGATATATTTTTTGGGGGATCTGCCAATTTTGGAAATCTTACAGCCGTGACGACGCTTCTGCAGTCGAATAGCCCTCCGACGCTCACCGTGTCACCTCGCACGTGGGGAGTGGACACTTGATTCAGGACTCCACGGGGGCCAGCCAGAATTAGCGCCCGCAGGAGAGGAAGAAAGCATTGGACGACGACTTGGGCTCCCTATTCCTTCACTCCACTGCCGTCTCACACACTCCCTCACTTGCCCATCTCTTTATCTCAGTTCTGTCCCTCCCAGCTCTTGCGCTGTGTCGAACGCTCGTCTCTCTCCCTTTTTCTTTCCCCTTCGATTTTGAAACTCTCATCCTTGTGGTCACCTTCGGAAGGATATATTGGCCTTGGAGCGAGGGCAGCGCAGGTTTACCAGAATGATACCCGGACTCCAAGGGGTTAAGTTACGAGGAGAGATTACACAAACTAGGGTTGTATTCCCTGGAATTTAGAAGGTTAAGGGGCGATCTGATCGAAGTTTTCAGGATATTAAGGGGAACTGATAGGGTAGAGAGAGAGAAACTATTTCCGCTGGTTGGGGAGTCCAGGACTAGGGGGCAGAGTCTAAAAATTAGAGCCAGACCTTTCAGGAGTGAAGTTAGGAAACACTTCGACACACAAAGGGTGGTAGAAGTTTGGAACTCTCTTCCACAAACGGCAATTGATGCTGGGGATCAATTGTTAAATTACATCTGAGATTGATCGATTTCTGTTAACCAAAGGTATTAAGGGATACAGGGCAAAGGCGGGTAGATGAAGTTAGGTCACAGATCAGCCATGATCTCATTGAATGGCGGAACAGGCTCGAGGGGCTGAACGGCCTCCTCCTGTTCCTAAGGTAACAGGCTCGAGGGGGCTGAACGGCCTTCTCCTGTTCCTAATGTAACAGGCTCGAGGGGCTGAATGGCCTCCTCCTGTTCCTAAGGTAACAGGCTCGAGGGGCTGAACGGCCTCCTCCTGTTCCTAAGGTAACAGGCTCGAGGGGGCTGAACGGCCTTCTCCTGTTCCTAATGTAACAGGCTCGAGGGGCTGAATGGCCTCCTCCTGTTCCTAAGGTAACAGGCTCGAGGGGCTGAACGGCCTCCTCCTGTTCCTAAGGTAACAGGCTCGAGGGGGCTGAACGGCCTTCTCCTGTTCCTAATGTAACAGGCTCGAGGAGGCTGAATGACCTCCTCCTGTTCCTAATGTAACAGGCTCGAGGGGCTGAATGGCCTCCTCCTGTTCCTAATGTAACAGGCTCGAGGAGGCTGAACGGCCTCCTCCTGTTCCTAATATAACAGGCTCGAGGGGCTGAATGGCCTCCTCCTGTTCCTAATGTAACAGGCTCGAGGAGGCTGAACGGCCTCCTCCTGTTCCTAATATAACAGGCACGAGGGGCTGAATGGCCTCCTCCTGTTCCTAATATAACAGGCACGAGGGGCTGAATGGCCTCCTCCTGTTCCTATGTTCCTAACTCCTTCATGGCCTCCTCGCCCCTCCCTATCTCCGTAACCTCCTCCAGCCCTACAACCCCCTCCCAGATCTCTGCGCTCCTCCAATTCCAGCCTCCTGCGCATCCTCCGATTTCCATCGCTCCACCATTGGCGACCGCGCCTGGGCCCGAGCTCTGGAATTCCCTCCCTAAACTTCTCCGCCTCTCTTTCTCCTCCTTTAAGACCCTTCGTAAAAAGCCACCAACATTTCAGTAACTCCTGCTGATATCTCCTCATTTGTCTCGGTGACTGATTGATGTGAAGTGCCTTGGGACGTGTTCCTTGGTTAAAGGCGCTGTATCAATTCTCTCTTTGGGGGCGATTTTGTCAATGGGGGCGCGTTGGAGGCGGGACTGCTGCTTGTCGGGTTTTAGTCCCGCCTCCATCGACTTGTTGCCAACCCACGCTATTTTCCCTTGATTGACCTTGTTAACAGCGGACTGAGCAGGCCAATTAAGGGGAAGCCGGTTACAGAGAACGTCAGCGTATGACGTTTCATCTGTCAAAAAGTTTTGACAGATGAATTGTCATCGTTTGACAGCTCTGTGAAGCTGTCAACCACTGACATTCTCAGTTGTTTGATGAGCCCTTGTGTTCAGGACTCATCAAACCTCTTCTGTGAGCAGAAATTAGATGGTGGCTGCATCTGAGAATGCAGCAGCAATTCTGTCATCTCTGCCGGTGAGATGCGAGAGTCTCCGCATCCCCAACTGTTGAAGCCTGCAGGAAGAAACAAAGGTTCGTCAACATTTTCTATCACTTTCCACTCACCTCACACACTTACCTCTCCACACTTGCTCCCTTCACTCACCTCCACATCACACTTTTGCACCCCTCCGACCTCCGCAGACCCACTGCTCGCCTCAGTGACCCCGGCGGGATTTCCCGACGTCAGGAAATGGGGATAATCCTCTTAACTGCCAGTTAACTACCTGTTAACAGGCAGTTAAGTGGCTGTAATCCCCTTCCCGCCTCCAAGGAGACGGGACCCGGCGCGGGTCGGCTACCTGCCTCCTGGAACGATGGCACAGGGGCGGGATGGGTACCCGCCCCCAGATTCTGCCATTTTCCCGGCAGTCCTGCCTCCCCAGGGCTGGCAAGATCGCGCCCTTTGGGCTGGATTTTGAATGACCCATGGAGCCGGGTTTGGAGGCGTGTGGGGGGTTAAATTTGCGGGGTCGGGGGTCACGACACCATCCCGCCTCCACGCAATTTTGACAAAATCGGTCGCGGGGTTCCCGACTCTGTCCCGCCTCCAAGAGGCGGGAGAGGCCATTAAAGCCCTTAACAAGCCCTAAATTGGCTCCGTAATGCCATTTTGAAACGTTTTAGCTAGTTTAACCCTTTTCCCACGTGAAGTACGCCTGATGTGAAACACGCCAGTGAAACCTGGCGGGAGCACAAGTGGATAGCTGACTATCAGCTGCAGGTCCACTATTACAACGGAGATGTGATGAAGGTAGTAGTAGTATTAGGTCTGAAAGTCGCCTCTGATGCTGCTGCATTTAAGGTCTTCAGAGACTGCCTGGCCTTTGCTGTGAGAGGACTTGGATGCAAAAAAAATTCATTCTCTCTCTCTCTCTCTCTGTCTCTGTCTCGCTCTCTCTGTCTCCATTTTGCATCCAGGTCCTCTCACAGCAAAGGCCAGGCAGTCTCTGACCTGCAATGCAGCAGCAATGATGACATCATCAGAAGCGAGTTTCAGACTGAAACCACTAATTGGGTCATGGGTTCCAACATGCTGGAACTCAATTGCCCAATTAAGTGAAAATTGCATCATTCATCCACATTAATCTGGAGTCGGGGGGCGGGGGGGGGAACACGAAATGCGGATGACACAACCCCAAGACAAAATCCAGCCCTTTGTCTCTGCTCCCATGGGCTCGAAATTCGACTCGGGCAGTGGCGCAGCACGGACGGTGTCAGACTGCAGTGGCGCCAACCGCCTGAAACAAATTTCTCGGCCCATATCTGTCTCTCGGTCTCTCAATTTGTCCAACACTCATTCAGTCCTCCTCCTTTCTCTCTCTCTCTCTCTCTCTCTCTCTCTCTCTGCCTCTTCAATATCTCATCTCTGGTTGTCTCTCGAATTCAGTCAACCCCCCCATCTTTCTTTTAAATTAATTCTCGGAGATGTGGGTGTCACTGGCGAGGCCAGCGTTTATTGCCCATCGCCCCCCTGTTGCCGCTTGAGAATGTCAGCTTCTAAGTGACCAGTTGTACAGGGCCTTGGTGAGACCACACCTGGAGTACTGTGTGCAGTTTTGGTCTCCTTACCTAAGAAAGGATATACTTGCCACAGAGGGACTGCAGCGAAGGTTCACCAGACTGATTCCTGGGATGGCGGGACTGTCGTATGAGGAGAGATTGGGTCGACTAGGCCTGTATTCACTAGAGTTTAGAAGAATGAGAGGGGGATCTCATTGTGAGTTGTGAGGAGGATGCAAAGAGGCTTCAAGGCGATTTAGACAAGTTGAGTGAGTGGGCAAATACATGGCAGATGCAGTATATAACGTGGATAAATGTGAAGTTATCCACTTTGGTAGGAAAAACAGAAAGGCAGAGTATTATTTAAAGGGTGATATATTGGGAAATGTTGATGTACAAAGGGACCTGGGTGTCCTTGTACACCAATCACTGAAAGCAAACATGCAGGTGCAGCAAGCAGTTAGGAAGGCAAATGGTATGTTGGCCTTCATTGCAAGAGGATTTGAGTACAGGAGCAAGGATGTCTTACTACAGTTATACAGGGCCTTGGTGAGACCACACCTGGAGTACTGTGTGCAGTTTTGGTCTCCTTACCTAAGAAAGGATATACTTGCCATAGAGGGAGTGCAGCGAAGGTTCAGGACTGTCGTATGAGGAGAGATTGGGTCGACTAGGCCTGTATTCACTCGAGTTTAGAAGAATGAGAGGGGATCTCATTGAAACGTATAAAATTCTGACCGGGCTAGACAGACTGGATGCAGGGAGGATGTTTCCCCTGGCTGGGGGGGGTCGAGAACGAGGGGTCACAGTCTCAGGATACGGGGCAGGACATTTAGGACTGAGATGAGGAGAAATGTCTTCACTCAGAGGGTGGTGAACCTGTGGAATTCTCCACCACAGAAGGCTGTGGAGGCCAAGTCACTGAATATATTTAAGAAGGAGATGGATAGATTTCTAGACACAAAAGGCATCAAGGGGTATGGGGAGAGAGCGGGAATATGGTATTGAGATAGAGGATCAGCCATGATCATATTGAATGGCAGAGCAGGCTCGAAGGGCCGAATAGCCTATTCCATTTCCTATTTTTCTCTGTTTCTTTGACTTCAGAAAGCCGTTACATATACAGGTCCAGACCGGGTAAGGCTGATAGGTTTCCTTTCCTAAAGGACATCGGTCAACCGGTTGGGTTTTTCTGATAATCCGACAGCTTCACAGGAACTTTTACTGAGACCAGCTTTTTATTTCATAGGAACAGGAGGAGGCCTTTCAGCCCCTCGAGCCTGTTACATTAGGTACAGGAGGCCATTCAGCCCCTCGAGCCTGTTACTTTAGGAACAGGAGGAGGCCGTTCAGCCCCTCGAGCCTGTTATATTAGGAACAGGAGGAGGCCGTTCAGCCCCCTCGAGCCTGTTACATTAGGAACAGGAGGAGGCCATTCAGCCCCCTCGAGCCTGTTACATTAGGTACAGCTGGAGGCCTTTCAGCCCCTCGAGCCTGTTACATTAGGTACAGGAGGAGGCCGTTCAGCCCCTCGAGTCTGTTACATTAGGAACAGGAGGAGGCCGTTCAGCCCCTCGAGACTGTTACATTAGGAACAGGAGGAGGCCATTCAGCCCCTCGAGCCTGTTACATTAGGAACAGGAGGAGGCCGTTCAGCCCCTCGAGACTGTTACATTAGGAACAGGAGGAGGCCATTCAGCCCCTCGAGCCTGTTACATTAGGAACAGGAGGAGGCCGTTCAGCCCCTCGAGCCTGTTACATTAGGAACAGGAGGAGGCCGTTCAGCCCTTCGAGCCTGTTACATTAGGAACAGGAGCAGGCCGTTCAGCCCCTCGAGCCTGTTACACAGGAACAGGAGGAGGTCGTTCAGCCCCCTCGAGCCTGTTACATTAGGAACAGGAGGAGGCCATTCAGCCCCTCGAGCCTGTTACATTAGGAACAGGAGGACAATCAGCCCCCTCGAGCCTGTTAAATTAGAAACAGGAGGAGGCCATTCAGCCCCTCGAGCCTGTTACATTAGCAACAGGAGGAAGCCGTTCAGCCCCTCGGGCCTGTTACATTAGGAACAGGAGGAGGCCGTTCAGCCCCCTCGAGCCTGTTACACAGGAACAGGAGGAGGCCATTCAGCCCCTCGATCCTGTTACATTAGGAACAGGAGGAGGCCATTCAGCCCCCTCGAGCCTGTTCCGCCATTCAATGAGATCATGGCTGATCAGTGCAACACTCAAGAAGCTCAACCCCATCCAGGACAAAGCAGCCCGCTTGATCGGCACCCCATCCACCATCTTAAACATTCACTCCCTCCACCACCGGCGCACCATGGCTGCAGTGTGCACCATCTCCAAGATGCACTGCAGCAACTCGCCAAGTCTTCTTCGGCAGCACCTCCCAAACCCGCGACCTCCACCACCTCGAAGGACAAGGGCAGCAGGCAGAAATCACAAAATAAATCTGCAAGATCACCGACGTCAGACGGAAACAGAGAGATGCAGACATGGCGAATGCGTGAGAGGCTTACAGAGAGGGCGAGAGAGATGGGAGGAAGCAGTATTCGATAAACAGAAAAGGTGGGCACGGTGGTGTCGTGATCGCGCTACTGGATTAGTAACTTAGAACGCGAGTTCAAATCCCACCCGTGGCGACTTCGAGAATTTAAAAAAAAATAATAATAATTTGGAAAGCCCTGGTTAGACCAGACCTGGAGCACTGGGAGCAGGTCTGGGCACCACACCTCAGGAAGGATATACTGGCCTTGGAGGGAGTGCAGTGTAGGTTTACCAGAATGATACCCGGACTCCAGGGGTTAAATTACGAGGAGAGATTACACAAACTAGGGTTGTGTTCCCTGGAATTTAGAAGGTTAAGGGTCGATCTGATCAAAGTTTTCAGGATATTAAGGGGAAGTGATGGGGTAGAGAGAGAGAAACTATTTCCGCTGGTTGGGGAGTCCAGGACTAGGGGGCAGAGTCTAGAAATTCGAGCCAGACCTTTCAGGAGTGAAGTTAGGAAACACTTTGACACACAAAGGGTGGCAGAAGTTTGGAACTCTCTTCCGCAAACGGCAATTGATGCTGGGGATCAATTGTTAATTTTAAATCTGTGATTGATAGATTTTTGTTAACCAAAGGTATTAAAGGATACGGGGCACATATAGGTCACAGATTTTTTTGATTCGTTTACGGGATGTGGGCGTCGCTGCCCATCCCTAATCGCCCTTGAGAAGGTGGTGGTGACCGCCTTCTTGAACCGCTGCAGTCCGTGTGGTGAGGGTGCTCCCACAGTGCTGTTAGGGAGGGAGTTCCAGGATTTTGACCCAGCAACGATGAAGGAACGGCCGATATATTTCCAAGTCAGGATGGTGTGTGACTTGGAGGGGAACTTGGAGGTGGTGGTGTTCCCATGCGCCTGCTGCACTTGTCCTTCTAGGTGGTAGAGGTCGCGGGTTTGGGAGGTGCTGCCGAAGAAGCCTCGGCGAGTTGCTGCAGTGCATCTTGTAGATGGTGCACAAAACTACAAATAACGCACCGCTCCATGGATCAGCTTCCAGCCTGGGCAGGGGATGACTTGGTCCGGATCCAATCTCAACTTGTGCAGGGTTCGTCCACAGCTTTCGGGCCCATTCGGCGTGTCCCATGGACCTTCCCCCCACCCCACCCGCCCCATCAAGTCTCAATCCCAGCCTCCGTTGATCTGCGCCTATCCCACGTTGATGGACGCTAACGTTGATGGGTGCTCTGGTCCCACCAATGAGGAAATGAGGGCACTTTCCCAAAACTCCAGGACCCACCAGCGACTGCGGAACAGAGAGGGGATGATCGGATCGAGCTGGCTGGGCTCGGGGGTCGCTGGTTGGACATCCCTGGGGCTGAGGGGTTAGCTGAGTTGCAGTTGCCCGTCTCTTATGGTTCGGGAATATTTATGGGGAGCGGGCAGGGAAGTGGAGTTGAGGCCAAGATCAGATCAGCAATGATCTTATTGAATGGCGGAGCAGGCTCGAGGGGCCAAATGTCTGACTCCTGCTCCTACGTCTTATGTTCTTATGTAACTTCAAGCTTGGCGACCGGACTCAGTCCAAGGAGGGACAGCATAGCCCAGAACACCACCCACCCACCCCCCCCCCCCCCCCCACCCCCACCCAACCCCCCACCCCCGTCTTGGCACGGTGCTGCCTGGGAGGTTTGTAAATTGAATGTTGTGTAACACTTGATTGAATAGATTCAATTTACAATTGTGTGGGGGGGGGGGGGGGGGTTTAATCGGTGAAATATAACTTTCTCCCTACTTTGAAACAACACCGTGTGTTTATACAGCCCCTTTAACGTAGTAAAATGTCCCAAGGCACTTCACAGGAGCGTTATAAGACAAAAACTTTGACCCCGAGCCACATAAGGAGAAATTAGAGACAGGCGACCGAAAGCTTGGTCAAAGAGGTCGGTTTTAAGGAGCGTCTTAACATAGAAACATAGAAGATAGGAGCAGGAGTCAGCCATTCGGCCCCTCGAGCCTGCTCCGCCATTCGATGAGATCATGGCTGATCATCCAAACTCAGTACCCTGTCCCTGCCTTCTCCCCATATCCCTTGATCCCTTTAGCTTTAAGAAATATATCTAACTCATTCTTGAATATATTTAATGACTTGGCCTCAACTACCTTCTGTGGTAGAGAATTCCACAGGTTCACCACTCTCTGGGTGAAGAAATTCTTCCTCATTTCTGTCCTAAATGGCTTACCCCTTATCCTTAGACTGTGACCCCTGGTTCTGGACTCTCCGACCATCGGGAACATCCTTCCTGCATCTAGTTTGTCCAGACCTGTCAGAATTTTATATGTTTCGATGAGATCCCCTCTCATTCTTCTATACTCCAGCGAGTATAAGCCCAATCGTCCCAATCTCTCCTCATATGTCATTCCTGCCATCCCAGGTATCAGCCTTGTAAAGGAGGAGAGAGAGGCGGAGAGGTTTAGGGAGGGAATTCCAGAGCTCGGGGCCCAGGCGGCTGAAGGCACGGCCGCCAATGGTGGAGCGATGGAAATCGGGGGGATGCGCAAGAAGCCAGAATTGGAGGAACGCAGAGATCTCGGAGGGTTGTAGGAGGTTACAGAGATAGGGAGGGAGGGGGAGCGAGGACATGGAGGGATTTCGGGATGAGACGTTAAACCCGAGGCCCCCGTCTGCCCTCTCGGGTGGGACGTGAACGATCCCACGGCCACTATTGGAAGAAGAGCAGGGGGGAGTTCTCCCCGGTGTCCTGGGGCCGATATTTATCCCTCGAGCATCACCATTAAAAACAACTGGGTCATTTAGCTCATTGCTGTTTGTGGGAGCTTGCTGTGCGCAAATTGCCCACTTATATTTGGCTACATCGCCACAGTGACTGTGCTTCAAAGATAATTCATTGGCTGCGAAGAGCTTTGGGACATCCCAAGGATGTGAGATGGAACTAACTCGATTCACTCTGTGGGATCTTGCTTTGCACACTGGCCTCCTCAACAACAGCCACTGGACTCTGAATTAATGCAGTATCTGCGGATCTCTGAGCAAGGCACCAAGTAAGTGATATTTAAACTCCAGTCCTTTCCTCCACGTTCCTCATAGAATCGTACAGCACAGAAGGAGGCCATTCGGCCCATTGAGTCTGCGCCGGCTCTGTCGGAGAGCACTCCCCCCGCTCTTTCCCCATATCCCTGCAATATTTTCTCCTTCAAGTATTTCTCCAATTCCCTTTCGAAGGCTACTATTGAATCTGTATCCACCGCCCCATCAGGCAGCGCATTCCAAATCCTAACTTGCTGCGTAAAAAAGTTTTTCCTCGTGTCGCCTCTGGTTCTTTTGCCAATCGCCTTCAATCTGTGTCCTCTGGTTGTCGACCCTCCTGCCAGTGGAAACAGTTTCTCCCTATTTACTCTCTCCAAACCCCTCATGATTTTGAACACCTCTATCAAATCTCCCCATAACCACCTCTGTTCTAAGGAGAACAATCCCAGCTTCTCCAGTCTCTCCACATCACTGAAGTCCCTCATCCCTGGTACCATTCTGGTCAATCTTCTCTGTACCCTCTCCAAAGCCTAATGTGAGATGTCGCACAACACCAGGTTATAGTCCAACAGCTTTATTTGAAATCACAAGCTTTCGGAGCGCTGCTCCTTCGTCTGGCCGTGTTCTCTGACTATATATGCTGTGCCTATATGCATCTTTTCACTTCACCTGATGAAGGAGCAGCGCTCCGAAAGCTTGTGATTTCAAATAAAGCTGTTGGACTATAACCTGGTGTTGTGCGACTTCTCACATTTGTCCCCCCCCCAGTCCAACACCGGCATCTCCACATCAAAGCCTAAAGTGTGGTTCCTTCCCCCCCTGCCTCCATCCCTCTCTCCTGTTATTCCCGGCCCCATTCCTCGGACTCTAACCACGGCAACAGCCAGCCACTTTAAGGTTGTCCCTCAGTCCTGGCCGACGGCCAGACGCGGAGGCGGATTTAATTTGCTTGGCTGGGTGCTGGCTTCCTGGCAGCTCCCTGCGTGCTCTAATCGCAGAGATCATTAACCAGTTGACAGCTACAGACAACAGCTGACAAAGGAGCGATGGCCCAAGTCAGTGAACGGACAGCAAGGCGGAGATTAAACCGCTCGATCGAAGACAGCCTCTGTCCTGAGACTTCACCTCGCGCATTCTGCGAGATGAAAAAATGGGGCACGCGTCCCTTTCATTTCTTCGCTTTCAAATCATATTAAAACTGGCGGCTGTGTTGAGCTCGACTTTATAACATCCTGTGGGGAGTTAGATGCGTGAGGCGTATGCAATCCTGTGGCAGGAGGGTCGGTAACCAGAGGACACAGCTTTACAAAAATTGGCAAAAGAACCAGAGGGGGAGATGAGAATGTTTTTTACACAGCGAGTTGTTGCGATCTGGAACGCGCTGCCTGAAAGGGCGGTGGGAAGCAGATTCAATAGTAACTTTCAAAAGGGGAATTGGATAAATACTTGAAGGGGAGGAATTTGCAGGGCTGTGGGGAAAGAGCAGGAGGGAGGGGTTGTGCAGTGTGTACCATCTACAAGATGCACTGCAGCAACTCGCCAAGGCTTCTGCAGCAGCACCTCCCAAACCCGCGACCTCTACCACCTAGAAGGACAAGGGCAGCAGGCGCCTGGGAACACCACCACCTCCAAGTTCCCCTCCAAGTCACACACCATCCCGACTTGGAGATATATCGGCCGTTCCTTCATCGTCGCTGGGTCAAAATCCTGGCACTCCCTCCCTAACAGCACTGTGGGAGCACCTTCACCACACGGACTGCAGCGGTTCAAGAAGGCGGCTCACCACCACCTTCTCAAGGGGTGATTAGGGATGGGCAATAAATGCTGACCTTCCCAGCGATGCCCACATCACCAACTAGCCTGTTTCCATGTTGTAATTTCTCTATGAGTGGCCCCCCTCCTTAATGAAAGGTCTCCGATAAACTGTTCATTACATAAAGACCGCCTATTTTCACCTCCGTAACATCTCCCGTCTCCGCCCCTGCCTCAGCTCATCCGCTGCTGAAACCCTCCTCCCTGCCTTTGTCCCCTCCCGACTTGTCTATTCCGGCGCACTCCTGGCCGACCTCCCGCCTCCCACCTTTGAATTAAGGTCATCCAAATCTCGGCTGCCCCGTGTCCTAACTCGCACTGAGTCCCGTTCACCCACCCCCCGCCCCCCCCGTGCTCGCTGACCGACATTGGCTCCCGGTCCGGCAACACCTCCATTTAAAAATTCTCATCCTCGTTTTCAAATCCCTCCATGTCCCTCACCTCTCTCCCTATCCAGCCCCTACACTCCCCCGCCGCCCCCGAGATCTCTGCGCTCCTCCAATTCCGGCCTCTCGCGCATCCCCCCGATTTCCATCGCTCCATCAGCCACCTGGGCCCCGAGCTCTGGAATCCCCTCCCTAAACCTCTCCGCCTCTCTCTCTCTCTGTCCTCCTTTAAGACGCTCCTTAAAAGCCACCAACATTGCAGTATGCCCTGCTAATATCTCCTCCTTTGTCTCGTCGTCTGATTTACATTCCTGTGAAACGCTTTGGGACATTTTATCTACGTTGGAAGTGCTGCATCAACGCTGTGGTTGCCTGACACTCGCATCATAACCTGTGTGTGTGTGTGTGTTTGTGAGAATCGAGCGTCCCTGGCCTCCTGCAGAAGGCTGCGAGCTGTGAGGAGGAGGAGGAAGAGAAGGAGGACTGTGTGTCCTTGATAGATTAGCTGTCAGACTGGCTGTGTTCCCGCAAGCTTTGCTGCAGTCGAAACACGTCTCCAGCTGATGTAGAGGCTGAATCCCGGCCTAGCTGGCTCAGGCCCCTGACTCGGCAGGATGCTGCCGGCCCAGGAGGTGGCCCAGCTCTACCAGACGGACTTTGTCCGCAACGCCAGGGCCGTCGGCGCCCTGTGGGCCGTCTGCACGCTGTGCTTCACCGTCCTGGAGGTGGTGGTGCTGATCGAGCCGGCCTGGGTGCGCACGGGCGGGACCCCCCGGCCCCCCTCCGCCCCTGCCGGCAGCTTCGGCCTGTTCGAGGTGTGCGTGGAGACGGACCGGCTGCCCGAGTGCCGGGGCTCCCTGGCCAGCCTGTCGCCCGTGCCCTCCTTCAAGACGGCGGCGGTCTTCATCTGCATGGCCTTGGCGCTGGTGCTGGCCAGCATCTGCTGCCTCGGACTGTACCGCTGCTGCAGCCTGGCCACGGTTTACAAGGTGTGCGCCTGGCTCCAGTTCTCTGCCGGTACGGAGCTTTCTGGTTGCGGGAGTCACGCGCGGGCTTGGGGGGTCGGGTGGGGGGTTGGTGGGGCCGTTCATTGTCTGTTGACGGGACCGAGGCCCTCACACGCACACAGAGCAGGAAAGGCCCAGGCTCCGTCCGCGGCCTAGCCGAATTGGCTAATCTCGGCTCGGTGTGCAGGGACGGTGCAGAAAAGGCCCAGGCTCCATCTGCGGCCTAGCCGAATTGGCTAATCTCGGCTCAGCGTGCGGGGCGGAGACCCTCGCACGGTGCAGGAAAGGCCCAGGCTCCGTCCTCGGCCTAGCCGGTTTCGCGAATCTCGGCTTGGCGTGCGGGGGCTGAGCCCCTTGCACGGTGCAGGAAAGGCCCAGGCTCCGTCCGAGGCCTAGCCGAATTGGCTAATCTCAGCTCGGCGTGCAGGGGGCTGAGCCCCTTGCACGGTGCAGGAAAGGCCCAGGCTCCGTCCGCGGCCCAGCTGATCTTGCAAGCTGCGTGTGGAGGGGGCCGCCATTGGCCTCAGCACCCTCCAGTTTAGGGGGTATTGGGTGGAATCGGCCACAGCCCACGCTCCTGGCCCCTACCCAAAGAGGTTGACTACTGGGCCTACACGTGACTCCAGTCCCACCCGGCGGGGGAGGGGTGGCTGACTCTCAATGTCAGGACAGGATCGGAGCTGGGCTACGATGACCCCCACAGTCAAATAGCCAGGCCACTGAAGGGTGGCAGCTTGGGCGAGGTACAGGAGGAAGGCTGGCCCGGTTCCACAGAATTGCCCCATCCCCCCCCCCGCGGTGGGAGTAGGCGCTCATCAGGCTGGGAGCGGGGTCACCCAGACCGTTTCCCCACCTGCCGAGTCTGTCCGGTCTATTTGGCCGCGAGGGATAGACGATGCTTCTGCAGGTAATGCGGGGGGCGGCGGGGGGGGGGTGTGGGGAGTGGGGAGAGGTGTGAGGTGGGGAAAGAGAGCCGGGCACAGGCACGACGGGCCGAACGGCCTCCTCCTGCGCTTGTGTTGGCGATTGTGTCCTGAGTGATGCTGCCGTTGCCGAATGTCGGTGATGCTGCCGTTGCCGAATGTCGGTGATGCTGCCGTTGCCGAATGTCGACGGAGCCCCCCGTGCCCGTGCGCCTGCACGTTCAGGGCGGCCTCATCCCGAGGTGGGGGGAGGGGGGGTGAACCCATAGAAATGCCCCTCCCTGGCTCGACACGGGACAACCCCGTAGAAATGCCCAGGTGCCCAGCCTCCTCCCCACCCTCCCAGCACGTGACTGCGATCCCGCCTCTTCAAGGCGCAAGAGCCCAGGCACGGTGTGCGACTAGCGGGGCTGGACTATTCGACTGGGGGAGGCATCACCGCCGAGTTAGATCCTATGCTGCGGGCACCCAGCCAGCCCCGCCGGTCAGCAGTACAAACCAATTCTTCTCGGGTTAAGGCTCCAATCCTGCCACTTCTGCGCCGGTCAGTTCTGGGCCAATGACGTGGAGGTGGGCGGGTCAAGGAAGGCCAAGGTCAGCTGACCGCCTGGTCCCAACCCCCCCCGACCTCCCCACTCCACCCAGACCCGGATTGGTTGGGGCTGGCAGAGACCATTCAGTCAACTTCGGGTCAGAGGGCGAGGGTCGAGGCCTGCGCGTGTCCTTGGGAGAGGTCATTGCAGCCACCCCCACCCCCGCCCATGACTTAAACCAGCTCCTCCCACCTCCCAACACAAGGGCCCTGCTGTGGGCTGGGAGCGAGCATGGAGAGCCAGTCTTGGGTTTCAGCTGACACCGCAGGGATTGTGTTCGAGCCGCCTCTCCCCTCCCTCTCTCCCAACGCCCCCACTTCCCCTCTCCCCCTTCCCCAATCCTCCCCCACCCTCTCCAAAACCCCCCTCTCCCGCTCCCCAAATAGGAACAGGAGGAGGCCGTTCAGCCCCCTCGAGCCTGTTACATTAGGAACAGGAGGAGGCCGTTCAGCCCCTCGAGCCTGTTACATTAGGAACAGGAGGAGGCCGTTCAGCCCCCTCGAGCCTGTTACATTAGGAACAGGAGGAGGCCATTCAGCCGCTCGAGCCTGTTACATTAGGAACAGGAGGAGGCCATTCAGCCCCCTCGAGCCTGTTACATTAGGAACAGGAGGAGGCTGTTCAACCCCCTCGAACCTGTTACAATAGGAACAGGAGGAGGTCATTCAGCCCCCTCGAGCCTGTTACATTAGGAACAGCAGGAGGCCATTCAGCCCCCTCGAGCCTGTTACATTAGAAACAGGAGGAGGCCATTCAGCCCCCTCGAGCCTGTTACATTAGAAACAGGAGGAGGCCATTCAGCCCCCTCGAGCCTGTTAAATTCGGAACAGGAGGAGGCTGTTCAGCCCCCTCGGGCCTGTTACATTAGGAACAGGAGGAGGCCGTTCAGCCCCTCGAGCCTGTTACATTAGGAACAGGAGGAGGCCATTCAGCCCCCTCGAGCCTGTTACATTAGAAACAGGAGGAGGCCATTCAGCCCCCGCTAGCCTGTTGTATTAGGAACAGGAGGAGGCCATTCAGCCCCTCGAGCCTGTTACATTAGGAACAGGAGGAGGCCATTCAGCCCCCTCGAGCCTGTTACATTAGGAACAGGAGGAGGCCGTTCAGCCCCCTCGAGCCTGTTACATTAGATCATGGTTGATCTGTATCTTAACCCCCATCTACCCGCCTTGGTTCCGTAACCCTGAACCGATCACCCCTTAATCTTCTCCACTCAAGGGAGAGGGGAAGATGGGAGTTAGCCAGGACTCGGTACTTGACTTGGCCTAGTTTGCCGAGCCTAGGTTCCAAGGCAGTTCTGTTCCCAGTCGGGGTGGAACCAGCTACGCTAGGCCCACTGCTGCAGCTCCCGCAGTCCACATCTCCATCCCTTCCTCCTTCGATCAGTCATGTCCAACGACAAATCACGCGGGCACCTCCGCAAGTCTCCCTGCTCCCAGTGCCCTGTCAGTCGAAAGCTCCTTCACTTCGGGTTAGTTCCGGGCCTCATAGCTGATCTAGTTGCCCCCGCATCCAGGAGCGTGGCACTGGGGAACGGCAGCTCGTGCACTTGTCCAGCACCTTTCCCAAGTCCATCAGAACATAAGAAATAGGAGCAGGAACAGGCCACCTGGCCCCTCGAGCCTGCTCCGCCATTCAATAAGATCATGGCTGATCTTGGGCTCAAAGTCACTTCCCTGCCCGCTCCCCATAACCCTTCACTCCCTTATCGTGCAGAAATCTGTCTATCTCCACCTTAAATGGCCCAGCGTCCGCGGCTCTCTGGGGCAGAGAATTCCTCAGATTTACGACCCTCTGAGAGAAGAAATTCCTCCTCATCTCAGTTCTAAAAGGGCGACCCTTTATTCTGAAACTGTGCGCCCGAGTTCGAGATTCCCCCACGAGGAAATGACAGCTATCGGGAAATATTGAACAGGCTGGGGCTTTTTTTCTTTAGTAAAGAGAAGGCTGAGGGGGCTGACCCGATAGAGGTCTTTCAAACTATGAATGGGTTGGACAGGGTAGATGTGAAGAGAGTGTTTCCACTTGTGTGGGGAAGACCAGGACTAGGGGGCCATCAATATAAGATAGTCACTAATAAATCCAATCGGGGAATTCAGGAGAAACTTCTTCACCCAGAGAGTGGTGAGAATGTGGAACTCGCTCCCACAGGGAGTGGTCGAGGCGAATAGCGTCGATGCATTCTTCAAAAGGAAACTAGACGTGTACATGAGAGTAAAGGGAATAGAAAGATATGCTGAAAGGCTGAGGTGAGGCAGATAGAATGGCAGGAGGCTCGTGTGGAGTATAAACACCAGCACAGACTAGGGGGCCGAATGGCCTCTTTCTGTGCTGTGCGTTTACTGTAAGAGTCAGCACCTTCTTCGGCATGTGGGTGTCGCTGGCAAAGCTACCTCCGATAAGAGCTAGCCCATCCCTCGATGCCCTTTGAGAAGGTGGTGGTGAGCAAGCATGCAGGTGCAGCAAGCAGTTAGGAAGGCAAGTGGTATGTTGGCCTTCATTTCAAGAGGATTTGAGTACAGGAGCAAGGATGTCTTACTACAGTTGTACAGGGCCTTGGTGAGACCACACCTGGAGTACTGTGTGCAGTTTTGGTCTCCTTACCTAAGAAAGGATATACTTGCCATAGAGGGAGTGCAGCGAAGGTTCACCAGACTGATTCCTGGGATGGCAGGACTGTCGGGTATGAGGAGAGATTGGGTCGACTAGGCCTGTATTCACTGGAGTTTAGAAGAATGAGAGGGGATCTCATTGAAACGTATCAAATTCTGACCGGGCTAGACAGACTGGATGCAGGGAGAATGTTTCCCCTGGCTGGGGGGTCTAGAACGAGGGGTCACAGTCTCAGGATACGGGGTAGGACATTTAGGACTGAGATGAGGAGAAATTTCTTCACTCAGAGGGTGGTGAACCTGTGGAATTCTCTACCACAGAAGGCTGTGGAGGCCAAGTCACTGAATCTATTTAAGAAGGAGATAGATCGATTTCTAGACACAAAAGGCATCAAGGGGTATGGGGAGAGAGCGGGAATATGGTATTGAGATAGAGGATCAGCCATGATCATATTGAATGGCGGAGCAGGCTCGAAGGGCCGAATGGCCGACTCCTGCTCCTATTTTTCTATGTTTCTATGTCTTGAACCGCTGCAGTCCGTGTGGTGAAGGTGCCCTCACAGTGCTGCTAGGGAGGGAGTTCCAGAATTTTACCCAGCGATGATGAAGGAACGGCCGATATATTTCCAAGTCAGGATGGTGTGTGACTTGGAGGGGAACTTGGAGGTGCTGGTGTTCCCATGCGCCTGCTGCCCTTGTCCTTCTAGGTGGAAGAGGTCATGGGTTTGGGAGGTGCTGCCGAAGAAGCCTTGGCGAGTTGCTGCAGTGCATCTTGTAGATGGTACACACTGCAGCCACGGTGCGCCGGTGGTGGAGGGAGTGAATGTTGAGTCCAGTGGCAGTGGGCACCGGTCAAATATCCTGGATAGCGTCAAGCTTCTAGAGTGTCACTGTGACCAGTGGTGAGCATTCCGTCACAGTCTTAGGGCCCTGGTGAGACCACACCTGGAGTATTGTGCACAGTTTTGGTCTCCTTACCTAAGGAAGGATATACTTGCCATAGAGGGAGTGCAACGAAGGTTCACCAGACTGATTCCTGGGATGGGGGGATTGTCCTATGAGGAGAGATTGAGTAGACTAGGCCTATATTCTCCAGAGTTTAGAAGAATGAGACATGATCTCATTGAAACATACAAAATTCTTACAGGGCTTGACAGGGTAGATGCTGAGAGGCTGTTTCCCCCCTGGCTGGAGAGTCTAGAACCGGGGGTCACCGTCTCAGGATAAGGGGTCGGCCATTTAGGACTGAGATGAGGAGGAATTTCTTCACTCAGAGGGTGGTGAATCTTTGGAATTCTCTACCCCAGAGGGCTGTGGAGGCTCAGTCGTTGAGTATATTCAAGGCTGAGAGTGATACATGTTTGAATATTAAGGGATCAAGGAATATGGGGACAGAGCAGGAAGGTGGAGATGAGGTCGAAGATCAGCCAGGATCTGATTGAATGGTAGAGCAGGCTCGAGGGGCCGAATGGCCTGCTCCTGTTTCTTATGTTCTTATGTTCTCCTGACCTGAGCATCTTTCGAGATGAGACGTTCAACCCAAGATGCCCCCCTCCCTCCCGTCTGCCCTCTCAGGTGGGACATAAATGATCCCACGGCCACTATTGGAAGAAGAGCAGGGGGGGAGGAGTTCTCCCTGGTGTCCTGGGGACCAATATTTATCCTTCAACCAACATCACTAAAAACAGATGATCCGGTCGTATAGCACCTTGAGTATTGTTTGCAGTTTTGGTCGCCTTATCTGAGGAAGGATGTTCTTGCCATGGAGGGAGTGCAGCGAAGATTCACCAGGCTGATACCCGGGATGGCAGGAATGACGTACGAGGAGAGATTGGGTCGATTGGGCTTATACTCACTAGAGTTTAGAAGAATGAGAGGGGATCTCATTGAAACTTATAAGATTCTAACAGGACTAGACAGACAAGATGCAGGAAGGATGTTCCCGATGGCGGGGGAGTCCAGAACCAGGGGTCACAGTCTAAGGATAAGGGGTAATCCATTTAGGACAGAAATGAGGAGGAATTTCTTCACCCAGAGAGTGGTGAACCTGTGGAATTCTCTACCACAGAAGGCAGTAGAGTCCAATTCATTAAATATATTCAAGAAGGAGTTCGATATATTTCTTAAGGCTAAAGGGATCAAGGGATATGGGGAGAAAGCAGGGACAGGGTACTGAGTTTGGATGATCAGCCATGATCGCATTGAATGGCGGAGCAGGCTCGAGGGGCCGAATGGCCTACTCCCGGCTCCTATCTTTTACGTTGTTATGTTATGTTTGTGGGATCTTGCTGTGCGTCCTGAGGTTCTTGCCCTCTTAACACAGAGTCTTGTTCCACACAGCAAGCTGCCAGGCCCTGGGGTGCCTGATCTTCCCCGACGGCTGGGAGACTCCGGAAGTGCGGCAGCTCTGCGGGGCCAAGGCGGGCAGCTATGCACTGGGCGGCTGCTCCATCCACTGGGCCTTTGTGCTGGCCATCCTGGGGGTCCTGGACGCCCTGGTTCTCTCCGTCCTGGCCTTTGTGCTGGGCAACCGTCAGGACATGCTGCTGCCCGAGGACTTCAGCCCCTGCCAGAAAGGTAGGTGACAACCGGAGCGGGGTGGAGGGGTAGGGGCGCATCGAGCGACCGGGGCACGGAGTCGTTGAGGGATGGGGGGTCATTTACTCTTCAGAGTAATAGGTGTCGCAATGTTGAATCATAGAATCGTAGCTGGAGGCCATTCGGACCATCGTGCCTGTACTGGCTCTTTGAAAGAGCTGTCCCATTAGCGCCACATGGTACCAGGGATGGGGGACTTCAGTGATGTGGAGTGACTGGAGAAGCTGGGGTTGTTCTCCTTAGAGCAGAGAAGGTTAAGGGGAGATTGACCAGAATGGTACCAGGGATGGGGGACTTCAGTGATGTGGAGAGACTGGAGAAGCTGGGGTTGTTCTCCTTAGAGCAGAGAAGGTTAAGGGGAGATTGACCAGAATGGTACCAGGGATGAGGGACTTCAGTTACGTGGAGAGACTGGAGAAGCTGGGGCTGTTCTCCTTAGAGCAGAGAAGGTTAAGGGGAGATTGACCAGAATGGTACCAGGGATGAGGGACTTCAGTTACGTGGAGAGACTGGAGAAGCTGGGGTTGTTCTCCTTGGAGCAGAGAAGGTTAAGGGGAGATTGACCAGAATGGTACCAGGGATGGGGGACTTCAGTTATGTGGAGAGACTGGAGAAGCTGGGATTGTTCTCCTTGGAGCAGAGAAGGTTAAGGGGAGATTGACCAGAATGGTACCAGGGATTGCGGACTTCAGTTATGTGGAGAGACTGGAGAAGCTGGGGTTAACATAGAAACATAGAAACATAGAACAGTACAGCACAGTACAGGCCCTTCGGCCCTCGATGTTGTGCCGAGCATTGTCCGAGACCAAGATCAAGCTATCACACTCCCTATCACTCTGGTGTGCTCCATGTGCTTATCCAATAACCGCTTGAAAGTTCCTAAAGTGTCCGACTCCACTATCACAGCAGGCAGTCCATTCCACACCCCAACCACTCTCTGAGTAAAGAATCTACCTCGGACATCCCTTCTATATCTCCCCCCATGCACCTTATAGTTATGCCCCCTTGTAACAGCTGCCTCTACCCGAGGAAATAGTCTCTGAACATCCACTCTATCTATCCCCCTCATCATCTTATAAACCTCTATTAAGTCGCCTCTCATCCTCCTCCGCTCTAAAGAGAAAAGCCCCAACTCCCTCAATCTTTCCTCATAAGACCTCCCCCCCAAACCAGGCAGCATCCTGGTAAATCTCCTTTGCACTCTTTCCAATGCTTCCACGTCCTTCCTATAGTGAAGTGACCAGAACTGCACACAATATTCCAAATGTGGTCTCACCAAGGTCCTGTACAGTTGCAGCATAACCTCACGGTTCTTAAACTCAAACCCTCTGTTAATAAACGCCAACACACCATAGGCCTTCTTTACTGCTCTATCCACTTGAGTGGCAACCTTCAGAGATCTGTGGATATGAACCCCCAGATCCCTCTGCTCCTCCACGTTCCTCAGAACCCTGCCGTTGACCCTGTAATCCTTATTCAAATTTGCCCTACCAAAATGAATCACCTCGCACTTATCAGGGTTAAATTCCATCTGCCATTTTTCGGCCCAGCTCTGCATCCTATCAATGTCTCTTTGCAGCCTACAACTGCCCTCCACCTCATCCACTACTCCACCAATCTTGGTGTCATCAGCAAATTTACTGATCCACCCTTCAGTCCCCTCCTCCAAGTCATTGATAAAAATCACAAACAGCAGAGGACCCAGCACCGACCCCTGTGGCACACCGCTGGTAACTGGTCTCCAGTCCGAAAATGTTCCATCCACCACCACCCTCTGCCTTCTATGAGATAGCCAGTTACTTATCCAATCGGCCAAATTTCCCTCTATCCCACAACTCCTTACTTTCTTCATGAGACGACCATGGGGAACCTTATCAAACGCCTTACTAAAATCCATGTATACGACATCAACTGCTCTACCTTCATCTACACACTTAGTTACCTCCTCAAAGAATTCAATCAAATTTGTTAGGCAAGACTTACCCTTCACGAATCCGTGTTGACTATCCCTGATTAAGTTGCCCCTTTCCAAATGGTCATAAATCCTATCCCTCAGGACCTTTTCCATTATCTTACCAACCACCGAAGTAAGACTAACCGGCCTATAATTACCAGGGTCATTCCTACTTCCTTTCTTGAAGAGAGGAACAACATTCGCCACTCTCCAGTCCTCTGGCACCATTCCCGTGGACAGTGAGGACCCAAAGATCAAAGCCAGAGGCTCTGCAATCTCCTCCCTTGCCTCCCAAAGAATCCTAGGATATATCCCATCTGGCCCAGGGGACTTATCGACCCTCAGGTTCTTCAAAATTGCTAAAACATCTTCCCTCAGAACATCTACCACCTCCAGCCTATCCACCTTTATCACACTCTCATCCTCAAGAACATGGCCCCTCTCCTCGGTGAACACTGACGAAAAGTATTCATTCATCACCTCTCCTATCTCTTCTGACTCCATGCACAAGTTCCCACTACTGTCCTTGACCGGCCCTACCCTCACCCTGGTCATTCTTTTATTTCTCACATAAGAGTAAAAAGCCTTGGGGTTTTTCTTGATCCGACCCGCCAAGGACTTCTCATGCCCCCTCCTAGCTTTCCTAAGCTCTTTTTTTAGCTCATTCCTTGCTACCTTGTACCCCTCAATCGACCCAACTGAACCTTGTTTTCTCATCCTTACATACGCTTCCTTTTCCCTCTTGACTAGACATTCAACCTCTTTTGTGAACCATGGTTCTCTCACTCGGCCATTTCCTCCCTGCCTGACAGGGACATACCTATCAAGGACACGCAGTAATTGCTCCATGAAAAAGCTCCACTTTTCGTTTGTGCCTTTCCCTGATAGTTTCTGTTCCCATCTTATACTCCCTAATTCTTGCCTAATCGCATCATAATTACCCCTCCCCCAATTATAAACCCTGCCCTGCCGTATGGCCCTATCCCTCTCCATTGCAATAGTGAAAGTTACCGAATTGTGGTCACTATCTCCAAAGTGCTCTCCCACATACAAATCAAACACTTGGCCCGGTTCATTACCCAGTACCAAATCCAACGTGGCCCCACCTCTTGTCGGCCTATCCACATATTGTGTCAGGAAACCCTCCTGCACACACTGTGCAAAAACTAGCCCATCCGAACTGTTTGACCTATAAAGGTTCCAATCAATATTTGGAAAGTTGAAGTCACCCATGACAACTACTCTGTGACCTCCACACCTATTCATAATCTGCTTTGCAATTTCTTCCTCCACATCTTTATTACTATTTGGGGGCCTGTAGAAAACTCCTAACAACGTGACCGCTCCTTTCCTATTTCTAACTTCAGCCCATATTACCTCAGACGGCAGATCCCCCTCGAACTGCCTTTCTGCCGCTGTTAAACTATCCTTGATTAACAATGCTACTCCTCCACCTTTCTTACCAACTTCCCTACTCATACTGAAACATCTATACCCCGGAACTTCCAACAACCATTCCTGTCCCTGTTCTAACCATGTCTCCGTAATGGCCACCACATCGTAGTCCCAAGTACCAATCCACGCTCCTTGGAGCAGAGAAGGATAAGGGGAGATTGACCAGAATGGTACCAGGGATGAGGGACTTCAGTTATGTGGAGAGACTGGAGAAGCTGGGGTTGTTCTCCTTAGAGCAGAGAAGGTTAAGGGGAGATTGACCAGAATGGTACCAGGGATGAGGGACTTCAGTGATGTGGAGAGACTGGAGAAGCTGGGGTTGTTCTCCTCACAGCAGAGAAGGTTAAGGGGAGATTGACCAGAATGGTACCAGGGATGAGGGACTTCAGTTATGTGCAGAGACTGGAGAATCTGGGGTTGTTCTCCTTAGAGCAGAGACGGTTAAGGGGAGATTGACCAGAATGGTACCAGGGATGGGGGACTTCAGTTATGTGGAGAGACTGGAGAAGCTGGGATTGTTCTCCTTAGAGCAGAGAAGGTTAAGGGGAGATTGACCAGAATGGTACCAGGGATGAGGGACTTCAGTCATGTGGAGAAAATGGAGAAGCTGGGGTTGTTCTCCTTAGAGCAGAGAAGGTTAAGGGGAGATTGACCAGAATGCTACCAGGGATGGGGGACTTCAGTTATGTGGAGAGTCTGGAGAAGCTGGGATTGTTCTCCTTAGAGCAGAGAAGGTTAAGGGGAGATTGACCAGAATGGTACCAGGGATCGGGGATTTCCGTTATGTGGAGAGACTGGAGAAGCTGGGGTTGTTCTCCTTGGAGCAGAGAAGGTTAAGGGGAGATTGACCAGAATGGTTCCAGGGATGAGGGACTTCAGTGATGTGGAGAGACTGGAGAAGCTGGGGTTGTTCTCCTCACAGCAGAGAAGGTTAAGTGGAGATTGACCAGAATGGTACCAGGGATGAGGGACTTCAGTGATGTGGGAGACTGGAGAAGCTGGGGTGGTTCTCCTCACAGCAGAGAAGGTTAAGAGGAGATTGACCAGAATGGTACCAGGGATCGGGGATTTTAGTTATGTGGAGAGACTGGAGAAGCTGGGGTTGTTCTCCTTGGAGCAGAGAAGGTTAAGGGGAGATTGACCAGAATGGTACCAGGGATGGGGGACTTCAGTTATGTGGAGAGACTGGAGAAGCTGGGATTGTTCTCCTTGGAGCAGAGAAGGTTAAGAGGAGATTGACCAGAATGGTACCAGGGATGAGGGACTTCAGTGATGTGGAGAGACTGGAGAAGCTGGGGTTGTTCTCCTCACAGCAGAGAAGGTTAAGGGGAGATTGACCAGAATGGTACCAGGGATGGGGGATTTCAGTGATGTGGGGAGACTGGAGAAGCTGGGATTGTTCTCCTCACAGCAGAGAAGGTTAAGAGGAGATTGACCAGAATGGTACCAGGGATGAGTGACTTCAGTGACGTGGAGCGACTGGAGAAGCTGGGGTTTTTCTCCTTAGAGCAGAGAAGGTTAAGGGGGGATTGACCAGAATGGTACCAGGGATGAGGGACATCAGTGATGTGGGGAGACTGGAGAAGCTGGGGTTGTTCTCCTCACAGCAGAGAAGGTTAAGAGGAGATTGACCAGAATGGTACCAGGGATGAGTGACTTCAGTGACGTGGAGCGACTGGAGAAGCTGGGGTTGTTCTCCTTGGAGCAGAGAAGGTTAAGGGGAGATTGACCAGAATGGTACCAGGGATGAGGGACTTCAGTGATGTGGAGAGACTGGAGAAGCTGGGGTTGTTCTCCTTAGAGCAGAGAAGGTTAAGGGGAGATTGACCAGAATGCTACCAGGGATGGGGGACTTCAGTTATGTGGAGAGACTGGAGAAGCTGGGGTTGTTCTCCTTGGAGCAGAGAAGGTTAAGGGGAGATTGACCAAAATGGTACCAGGGATGGGGGACTTCAGTGATGTGGGGAGACTGGAGAAGCTGGGGTTGTTCTCCTCACAGCAGAGAAGGTTAAGAGGAGATTGACCAGAATGGTACCAGGGATGGGGGACTTCAGTTATGTGGAGAGACTGGAGAAGCTGGGATTGTTCTCCTTAGAGCAGAGAAGGTTAAGGGGAGATTGACCAGAATGGTACCAGGGATGAGGGACTTCAGTGTTGTGGAGAGACTGGAGAAGCTGGGGTTGTTCTCCTCACAGCAGAGAAGGTTAAGTGGAGATTGACCAGAATGGTACCAGGGATGAGGGACGTCAGTCATGTGGAGAAACTGGAGAAGATGGGGTTGTTCTCCTCAGAGCAGAGAACGTTAAGGGGAGATTGACCAGAATGGTACCAGGGATCGGGGATTTCAGTTATGTGGAGAGACTGGAGAAGCTGGGGTTGTTCTCCTTGGAGCAGAGAAGGTTAAGGGGAGATTGACCAAAATGGTACTAGGGATGGGGGACTTCAGTGATGTGGGGAGACTGGAGAAGCTGGGGTTGTTCTCCTCACAGCAGAGAAGGTTAAGAGGAGATTGACCAGAATGGTACCAGGGATGAGTGACTTCAGTGACGTGGAGGGACTGGAGAAGCTGGGGTTGTTCTCCTTAGAGCAGAGAAGGTTAAGGGTAGATTGAGCAGAATGGTACCAGGGATGAGGGACTTCAGTTATGTGGAGAGACTGGAGAAGCTGGGGTTGTTCTCCTTTGAGCAGAGATGGTTAAGGGGAGATTGACCAGAATGGTACCAGGGATGAGGGACTTCAGTGATGTGGAGAGACTGGAGAAGCTGGGGTTGTTCTCCTCACAGCAGAGAAGGTTAAGTGGAGATTGACCAGAATGGTACCAGGGATGAGGGACTTCAGTGATGTGGGGAGACTGGAGAAGCTGGGGTTGTTCTCCTCACAGCAGAGAAGGTTAAGAGGAGATTGACCAGAATGGTACCAGGGATGAGGGACTTCAGTGATGTGGAGAGACTGGAGAAGCTGGGGTTGTTCTCCTCACAGCAGAGAAGGTTAAGTGGAGATTGACCAGAATGGTACCAGGGATGAGGGACTTCAGTGATGTGGGGAGACTGGAGAAGCTGGGGTTGTTCTCCTCACAGCAGAGAAGGTTAAGAGGAGATTGACCAGAATGGTACCAGGGATCGGGGATTTCAGTTATGTGGAGAGACTGGAGAAGCTGGGGTTGTTCTCCTTGGAGCAGAGAAGGTTAAGGGGAGATTGACCAGAATGGTACCAGGGATGAGGGACTTCAGTGATGTGGAGAGACTGGAGAAGCTGGGGTTGTTCTCCTTAGAGCAGAGAAGGTTAAGGGGAGATTGACCAGAATGGTACCAGGGATGAGGGACTTCAGTGATGTGGAGAGACTGGAGAAGCTGGGATTGTTCTCCTTAGAGCAGAGAAGGTTAAGGGGAGATTGACCAGAATGGTACCAGGGATGAGGGACTTCAGTGATGTGGAGAGACTGGAGAAGCTGGGGTTGTTCTCCTCACAGCAGAGAAGGTTAAGGGGAGATTGACCAGAATGGTACCAGGGATGAGGGACTTCAGTTATGTGCAGAGACTGGAGAATCTGGGGTTGTTCTCCTTAGAGCAGAGAAGGTTAAGGGGAGATTGACCAGAATGGTACCAGGGATGAGGGACTTCAGTGACGTGGAGAGACTGGAGAAGCTGGGGTTGTTCTCCTTGGAGCAGAGAAGGTTAAGGGGAGATTGACCAGAATGGTACCAGGGATGAGGGACTTCACTGATGTGGAGAGACTGGAGAAGCTGGGATTGTTCTCCTTAGAGCAGAGAAGGTTAAGGGGAGATTGACCAGAATGGTACCAGGGGATGAGGGACTTCAGTGATGTGGGGAGACTGGAGAAGCTGGGGTTGTTCTCCTCACAGCAGAGAAGGTTAAGAGGAGATTGACCAGAATGGTACCAGGGATGAGTGACTTCAGTGACGTGGAGCGACTGGAGAAGCTGGGGTTTTTCTCCTTAGAGCAGAGAAGGTTAAGGGGAGATTGACCAGAATGGTACCAGGGATGAGGGACTTCAGTTATGTGGAGAGACTGGAGAAGCTGGGGTTGTTCTCCTTAGAGCAGAGAAGGTTAAGGGGAGATTGACCAGAATGCTACCAGGGATGGGGGACTTCAGTTATGTGGAGAGACTGGAGAAGCTGGGGTTGTTCTCCTTGGAGCAGAGAAGGTTAAGGGGAGATTGACCAAAATGGTACCAGGGATGGGGGACTTCAGTTATGTGGAGAGACTGGAGAAGCTGGGATTGTTCTCCTTTGAGCAGAGATGGTTAAGGGGAGATTGACCAGAATGGTACCAGGGATGAGGGACTTCAGTGATGTGGAGAGACTGGAGAAGCTGGGGTTGTTCTCCTCACAGCAGAGAAGGTTAAGTGGAGATTGACCAGAATGGTACCAGGGATGAGGGACTTCAGTGATGTGGGGAGACTGGAGAAGCTGGGGTTGTTCTCCTCACAGCAGAGAAGGTTAAGGGGAGATTGACCAGAATGGTACCAGGGATGAGGGACTTCAGTTATGTGCAGAGACTGGAGAATCTGGGGTTGTTCTCCTTAGAGCAGAGAAGGTTAAGGGGAGATTGACCAGAATGGTACCAGGGATGAGGGACTTCAGTGACGTGGAGAGACTGGAGAAGCTGGGGTTGTTCTCCTTGGAGCAGAGAAGGTTAAGGGGAGATTGACCAGAATGGTACCAGGGATGAGGGACTTCACTGATGTGCAGAGACTGGAGAAGCTGGGATTGTTCTCCGTAGAGCAGAAACGTTTAAGGGGAGATTGACCAGAATGGTACCAGGGGATGAGGGACTTCAGTGATGTGGGGAGACTGGAGAAGCTGGGGTTGTTCTCCTCACAGCAGAGAAGGTTAAGAGGAGATTGACCAGAATGGTACCAGGGATGAGTGACTTCAGTGACGTGGAGCGACTGGAGAAGCTGGGGTTTTTCTCCTTAGAGCAGAGAAGGTTAAGGGGAGATTGACCAGAATGGTACCAGGGATGGGGGACTTCAGTTATGTGCAGAGACTGGAGAAGCTGGGGTTGTTCTCCTTAGAGCAGAGAAGGTTAAGGGGAGATTGACCAGAATGCTACCAGGGATGGGGGACTTCAGTTATGTGGAGAGACTGGAGAAGCTGGGGTTGTTCTCCTTGGAGCAGAGAAGGTTAAGGGGAGATTGACCAAAATGGTACCAGGGATGGGGGACTTCAGTTATGTGGAGAGACTGGAGAAGCTGGGATTGTTCTCCTTAGAGCAGAGAAGGTTAAGGGGAGATTGACCAGAATGGTACCAGGGATGAGGGACTTCAGTGTTGTGGAGAGACTGGAGAAGCTGGGGTTGTTCTCCTCACAGCAGAGAAGGTTAAGTGGAGATTGACCAGAATGGTACCAGGGATGAGGGACGTCAGTTATGTGGAGAGACTGGAGAAGCTGGGGTTGTTCTCCTTAGAGCAGAGAAGGTTAAGGAGAGATTGACCAGAATGGTACCAGAGATGAGGGACTTCAGTCATGTGGAGAAACTGGAGAAGCTGGGGTTGTTCTCCTTAGAGCAGAGAACGTTAAGGGGAGATTGACCAGAATGCTACCAGGGATGGGGGACTTCAGTTATGTGGAGAGACTGGAGAAGCTGGGATTGTTCTCCTTAGAGCAGAGAAGGTTAAGGGGAGATTGACCAGAATGGTACCAGGGATCGGGGATTTCAGTTATGTGGAGAGACTGGAGAAGCTGGGGTTGTTCTCCTTGGAGCAGAGAAGGTTAAGGGGAGATTGACCAAAATGGTACTAGGGATGGGGGACTTCAGTGATGTGGGGAGACTGGAGAAGCTGGGGTTGTTCTCCTCACAGCAGAGAAGGTTAAGAGGAGATTGACCAGAATGGTACCAGGGATGAGTGACTTCAGTGACGTGGAGGGACTGGAGAAGCTGGGGTTGTTCTCCTTAGAGCAGAGAAGGTTAAGGGTAGATTGAGCAGAATGTTACCAGGGATGAGGGACTTCAGTTATGTGGAGAGACTGGAGAAGCTGGGGTTGTTCTCCTTAGAGCAGAGAAGGTTAAGGGGAGATTGACCAGAATGGTACCAGGGATGGGGGACTTCAGTTATGTGCAGAGACTGGAGAAGCTGGGATTGTTCTCCTTAGAGCAGAGAAGGTTAAGGGGAGATTGACCAGAATGGTACCAGGGATGAGGGACTTCAGTGATGTGGGGAGACTGGAGAAGCTGGGGTTGTTCTTCTCACAGCAGAGAAGGTTAAGAGGAGATTGACCAGAATGGTACCAGGGATCGGGGATTTCAGTTATGTGGAGAGACTGGAGAAGCTGGGGTTGTTCTCCTTGGAGCAGAGAAGGTTAAGAGGAGATTGACCAGAATGGTACCAGGGATGAGGGACTTCAGTGATGTGGAGAGACTGTAGAAGCTGGGGTTGTTCTCCTCACAGCAGAGAAGGTTAAGAGGAGATTGACTAGAATGGTACCAGGGATGAGGGACTTAAGTGATGTGGAGAGACTGGAGAAGCTGGGGTTGTTCTCCTTAGAGCAGAGAAGGTTAAGGGGAGATTGACCAGAATGGTACCAGGGATGGGGGACTTCAGTTATGTGCAGAGACTGGAGAAGCTGGGATTGTTCTCCTTTGAGCAGAGATGGTTAAGGGGAGATTGACCAGAATGGTACCAGGGATGAGGGACTTCAGTGATGTGGAGAGACTGGAGAAGCTGGGGTTGTTCTCCTCACAGCAGAGAAGGTTAAGTGGAGATTGACCAGAATGGTACCAGGGATGAGGGACTTCAGTGATGTGGGGAGACTGGAGAAGCTGGGGTTGTTCTCCTCACAGCAGAGAAGGTTAAGAGGAGATTGACCAGAATGGTACCAGGGATGGGGGACTTCAGTGATGTGGAGAGACTGGAGAAGCTGGGATTGTTCTCCTTTGAGCAGAGATGGTTAAGGGGAGATTGACCAGAATGGTACCAGGGATGAGGGACTTCAGTGATGTGGAGAGACTGGAGAAGCTGGGGTTGTTCTCCTCACAGCAGAGAAGGTTAAGTGGAGATTGACCAGAATGGTACCAGGGATGAGGGACTTCAGTGATGTGGGGAGACTGGAGAAGCTGGGGTTGTTCTCCTCACAGCAGAGAAGGTTAAGAGGAGATTGACCAGAATGGTACCAGGGATCGGGGATTTCAGTTATGTGGAGAGACTGGAGAAGCTGGGGTTGTTCTCCTTGGAGCAGAGAAGGTTAAGGGGAGATTGACCAAAATGGTACTAGGGATGGGGGACTTCAGTGATGTGGGGAGACTGGAGAAGCTGGGGTTGTTCTCCTCACAGCAGAGAAGGTTAAGAGGAGATTGACCAGAATGGTACCAGGGATGAGTGACTTCAGTGACGTGGAGGGACTGGAGAAGCTGGGGTTGTTCTCCTTAGAGCAGAGAAGGTTAAGGGTAGATTGAGCAGAATGTTACCAGGGATGAGGGACTTCAGTTATGTGGAGAGACTGGAGAAGCTGGGGTTGTTCTCCTTAGAGCAGAGAAGGTTAAGGGGAGATTGACCAGAATGGTACCAGGGATGGGGGACTTCAGTTATGTGCAGAGACTGGAGAAGCTGGGATTGTTCTCCTTAGAGCAGAGAAGGTTAAGGGGAGATTGACCAGAATGGTACCAGGGATGAGGGACTTCAGTGATGTGGAGAGACTGGAGAAGCTGGGGTTGTTCTCCTCACAGCAGAGAAGGTTAAGGGGAGATTGACCAGAATGGTACCAGGGATGAGGGACTTAAGTGATGTGGAGAGACTGGAGAAGCTGGGATTGTTCTCCTTGGAGCAGAGAAGGTTAAGAGGAGATGACCAGAATGGTACCAGGGATGAGGGACTTCAGTGACGTGGAGAGACTGGAGAAGCTGGGATTGTTCTCCTTGGAGCAGAGAAGGTTAAGAGGAGATTGACCAGAATGGTACCAGGGATCGGGGATTTCAGTTATGTGGAGAGACTGGAGAAGCTGGGGTTGTTCTCCTTGGAGCAGAGAAGGTTAAGGGGAGATTGACCAGAATGGTACCAGGGATGGGGGACTTCAGTAATGTGGAGAGACTGGAGAAGCTGGGATTGTTCTCCTTGGAGCAGAGAAGGTTAAGAGGAGATTGACCAGAATGGTACCAGGGATGAGGGACTTCAGTGACGTGGAGAGACTGGAGAAGCTGGGATTGTTCTCCTTGGAGCAGAGAAGGTTAAGAGGAGATTGACCAGAATGGTACCAGGGATGAGGGACTTCAGTGATGTGGAGAGACTGGAGAAGCTGGGGTTGTTCTCCTTAGAGCAGAGAAGGTTTAGGGGAGATTGACCAGAATGGTACCAGGGATGAGGGACTTCAGTGATGTGGAGAGACTGGAGAAGCTGGGATTGTTCTCCTTAGAGCAGTGAAGGTTAAGGGGAGATTGACCAGAATGGTACCAGGGATGAGGGACTTCAGTGATGTGGAGAGACTGGAGAAGCTGGGGTTGTTCTCCTCACAGCAGAGAAGGTTAAGGGGAGATTGACCAGAATGGTACCAGGGATGAGGGACTTCAGTTATGTGCAGAGACTGGAGAATCTGGGGTTGTTCTCCTTAGAGCAGAGAAGGTTAAGGGGAGATTGACCAGAATGGTACCAGGGATGAGGGACTTCAGTGACGTGGAGAGACTGGAGAAGCTGGGGTTGTTCTCCTTAGAGCAGAGAAGGTTAAGGGGAGATTGACCAGAATGGTACCAGGGATGAGGGACTTCACTGATGTGCAGAGACTGGAGAAGCTGGGATTGTTCTCCGTAGAGCAGAAACGTTTAAGGGGAGATTGACCAGAATGGTACCAGGGGATGAGGGACTTCAGTGATGTGGGGAGACTGGAGAAGCTGGGGTTGTTCTCCTCACAGCAGAGAAGGTTAAGAGGAGATTGACCAGAATGGTACCAGGGATGAGTGACTTCAGTGACGTGGAGCAACTGGAGAAGCTGGGGTTTTTCTCCTTAGAGCAGAGAAGGTTAAGGGGAGATTGACCAGAATGGTACCAGGGATGAGGGACTTCAGTTATGTGGAGAGACTGGAGAAGCTGGGGTTGTTCTCCTTGGAGCAGAGAAGGTTAAGGGAAGATTGACCAAAATGGTACCAGGGATGGGGGACTTCAGTGATGTGGGGAGACTGGAGAAGCTGGGGTTGTTCTCCTCACAGCAGAGAAGGTTAAGAGGAGATTGACCAGAATGGTACCAGGGATGGGGGACTTCAGTTATGTGGAGAGACTGGAGAAGCTGGGATTGTTCTCCTTAGAGCAGAGAAGGTTAAGGGGAGATTGACCAGAATGGTACCAGGGATGAGGGACTTCAGTGTTGTGGAGAGACTGGAGAAGCTGGGGTTGTTCTCCTCACAGCAGAGAAGGTTAAGTGGAGATTGACCAGAATGGTACAGGGATGAGGGACGTCAGTTATGTGGAGAGACTGGAGAAGCTGGGGTTGTTCTCCTTAGAGCAGAGAAGGTTAAGCAGAGATTGACCAGAATGGTACCAGAGATGAGGGACTTCAGTCATGTGGAGAAACTGGAGAAGCTGGGGTTGTTCTCCTTAGAGCAGAGAACGTTAAGGGGAGATTGACCAGAATGGTACCAGGGATCGGGGATTTCAGTTATGTGGAGAGACTGGAGAAGCTGGGGTTGTTCTCCTTGGAGCAGAGAAGGTTAAGGGGAGATTGACCAAAATGGTACTAGGGATGGGGGACTTCAGTGATGTGGGGAGACTGGAGAAGCTGGGGTTGTTCTCCTCACAGCAGAGAAGGTTAAGAGGAGATTGACCAGAATGGTACCAGGGATGAGTGACTTCAGTGACGTGGAGGGACTGGAGAAGCTGGGGTTGTTCTCCTTAGAGCAGAGAAGGTTAAGGGTAGATTGAGCAGAATGGTACCAGGGATGAGGGACTTCAGTTATGTGGAGAGACTGGAGAAGCTGGGGTTGTTCTCCTTAGAGCAGAGAAGGTTAAGGGGAGATTGACCAGAATGGTACCAGGGATGGGGGACTTCAGTTATGTGCAGAGACTGGAGAAGTTGGGATTGTTCTCCTTAGAGCAGAGAAGGTTAAGTGGAGATTGACCAGAATGGTACCAGGGATGAGGGACTTCAGTGATGTGGGGAGACTGGAGAAGCTGGGGTTGTTCTCCTTGGAGCAGAGAAGGTTAAGTGGAGATTGACCAGAATGGTACCAGGGATGAGGGACTTCAGTGATGTGGGGAGACTGGAGAAGCTGGGGTTGTTCTCCTCACAGCAGAGAAGGTTAAGAGGAGATTGACCAGAATGGTACCAGGGATCGGGGATTTCAGTTATGTGGAGAGACTGGAGAAGCTGGGGTTGTTCTCCTTGGAGCAGAGAAGGTTAAGGGGAGATTGACCAGAATGGTACCAGGGATGGGGGACTTCAGTAATGTGGAGAGACTGGAGAAGCTGGGATTGTTCTCCTTAGAGCAGAGAAGGTTAAGGGGAGATTGACCAGAATGGTACCAGGGATGAGGGACTTCAGTGATGTGGAGAGACTGGAGAAGCTGGGATTGTTCTCCTTAGAGCAGAGAAGGTTAAGGGGAGATTGACCAGAATGGTACCAGGGATGAGGGACTTCAGTGATGTGGAGAGACTGGAGAAGCTGGGGTTGTTCTCCTCACAGCAGAGAAGGTTAAGGGGAGATTGACCAGAATGGTACCAGGGGATGAGGGACTTCAGTGATGTGGAGAGACTGGAGAAGCTGGGATTGTTCTCCTTCGAGCAGAGAAGGTTAAGGGGAGATTGACCAGAATGGTACCAGGGATGAGGGACTTCACTGATGTGCAGAGACTGGAGAAGCTGGGATTGTTCTCCGTAGAGCAGAAACGTTTAAGGGGAGATTGACCAGAATGGTACCAGGGGATGAGGGACTTCACTGATGTGCAGAGACTGGAGAAGCTGGGATTGTTCTCCGTAGAGCAGAAACGTTTAAGGGGAGATTGACCAGAATGGTACCAGGGGATGAGGGACTTCAGTGATGTGGGGAGACTGGAGAAGCTGGGGTTTTTCTCCTTAGTGCAGAGAAGGTTAAGGGGAGATTGACCAGAATGGTACCAGGGATGAGGGACTTCAGTGATGCGGAGAGACTGGAGAAGCTCGGGTTGTTCTCCTTGGAGCAGAGAAGGTTAAGGGGAGATTGACCAGAATGGTACCAGGGATGAGGGACTTCAGTGATGTGGAGAGACTGGAGAAGCTGGGGTTGTTCTCCTTGGAGCAGAGAAGGTTAAGGGGAGATTGACCAGAATGGTACCAGGGATGGGGGACTTCAGTGATGTGGAGAGACTGGAGAAGCTGGGGTTGTTCTCCTTAGAGCAGAGAAGGTTAAGGGGAGATTTTAAAAAAATTATTCATTCACAGGATGTGGGCATTGCTGGCAAGGCCGGCATTTTTTGCCCATCCCTAATCGCTCTATAGAAGGTGGTGGTGAGCCGCCTTCTTAAACCGCTGCAGTCCGTGTGGTGAAGGTGCTCGCACAGTGCTGTTAGGGAGGGAGTTCCAGGATTTTGACCCAGCGACGATGAAGGATCGGTGATATATTTCTAAGTCAGGATGGTGTGTGTGACTCGGAGGGGAACTTGGAGGTTGTGGTGTTCCCATGCGCTGCTGCCGTCGTCCTTCTAGGTGGAAGAGGTGGCGGGTTTGGGAGGTGCTGCCGAAGAAGCCTTGGCGAGTTGCTGCAGTGCATCTTGTAGATGGTGCACACTGCAGCCACGGTGCGCCGGTGGTGGAGGGAGTGAATGTTTAAGGTGGTGGATGGGGTGCCGATCAAGCGGGCTGCTTTGTCCTGGATGGTGTCGAGCTTCTTGAGTGTTGTTGGAGCTGCAACTCATCCAGGCAAGTGGACAGTGTTCCGTCACACTCCTGACTTGTGCCTTGTAGATGGTGGAAAGGCTTTGGGGAGTCAGGAGGTGAGACACTCGCCGCAGAATACCCAGCCTCTGACCTGCTCTTGTTGCCACAGTATTTATGTGGCTGGTCCAGTTAAGTTTCTGGTCAATGGTGACCCCCAGGATGTTGATGGTGGGGAATTCGGCGATGGTAATGCCATTGAATGTCATGAGGAGGTGGTTAGACTCTCGCTTGTTGGAGATAGTCATTGCCTGGCACTTATGTGGTGTGAATCTTAAGTGCCACTTATCAGCCCAAGCCTGGTTGTTGTCCAGGTCTTGCTGCATGCGGGCATGGACTGCTTCATTATCTAAATATTTAATAGAGGTGTTCAAAATTACGAGAGGTTTTGATAGAGTAAATAAGGAGAAACTGTTTCCAGTGGCAGGAGGGTGGGTAACCAGAGGACACAGATTGAAGATAATCGGTAAAAGAACCAGAGGGGGAGATGAGGAGAATGTTTTTTACGCAGCGAGTTGTTGTGATCTGGAACGCGCTGCCTGAAAGGGCGGTGGGAGCAGATTCAATAGTAACTTTCAAAAGGGGAATTGGAGAAATACTTGAAGGGGAAAAATGTGCAGGGCTGTGGGGAAGAGCAGGGGGGAGTGGGACTGATTGGAGAGCTCGTTCAAAGAGCCGGCACAGACAGGATGGGGTACGATAGCACAGTGGTTGTGTTACTGGACTAATAATCCAGAGGCCCGGACTAATGATGCAGAGACATGAGTTCATATCCCACCTGGGCAGCTGGGCAATTTAAATTCAGTTAATTAAATAAATCTGGAATTAAAAAGCGAGTATCAGTAATAGCGACCATGAAACACAGAAACATAGAAGATAGGAGCAGGAGTCGGCCATTCGGCCCCTCGAGCCTGCTCCGCCATTCGATGAGATCATGGCTGATCATCCAAACTCAGTACCCTGTCCCTGCCTTCTCCCCATATCCCTTGATCCCTTTAGCCTTAAGAAATATATCTAACTCATTCTTGAATATATTTAATGACTTGGCCTCAACTACCTTCTGTGGTAGAGAATTCCACAGGTTCACCACTCTCTGGGTGAAGAAATTCTTCCTCATTTCTGTCCTAAATGGCTTACCCCTTATCCTTAGACTGTGACCCCTGGTTCTGGACTCTCCGACCATCGGGAACATCCTTCCTGCATCAAGTTTGTCCAGTCCTTTCAGAATTTTACATGTTTCGATGAGATCCCCTCTCATTCTTCTATACTCCAGCGAGTATAAGCCCAATCGACCCAATCTCTCCTCATACGTCATTCCTGCCATCCCAGGTATCAGCCTTGTGAATCTTCGCTGAACTCCCTCCATGGCAAGAACATCCTTCCTCAGATAAGGCGACCAAAACTGCACACAGTACTCAAGGTGTGGTCTCACCAAGGCCCCTGTACAATCCGAAACTATCGGATTGTCGCAAAAAACCCATCTTGAAATCTACTGTCCTTACCCGGTCTGGCCTATATATGACTCCAGACTCACAGCAATGTGGTTGACTCTTAACTGCCCTCTGAGATGGCCCAGCGAGCCACTCATTTGTATAAGGCGGCTTCTCACCATCTTCTCGAGGGCAATTAGTGACGGGCGATAAACGCCCGCATCCTGTGATCGAATAAATTAAAAAATCCACAGTTTGTACCCTTTTATTTCACCCCTTTTACGGGATAGTCCACACATTTCCGCATTACCGAAAGCAACACCGTCATTTCAATGAGCCTGTCTCTCGTCAATGGCTTTAGATTTATCGAGTTCCTTTTCCACAAGCCTGTCCAGCTCTCCAACCTGACTACGCTCCCCAACTTTCCAGATCGGTGGTCTTTCTCAGGCAGGTGCTTATCTTACGGAGAATTTCACAGCCCAGAAACAGGCCGTTCGGCTCAGCTGGTGTCGCGCCAGTGTTCCTGCTCCGCGCGAGCCTCCTCCCGCCCCTTCTACATCTCACCCAGCGCGGTCGCTGCATCAGAACTGATGGATGCCTTGTGGCCCAGCAGGCCGAGGCTCAAGGTTACGGTTACTGCGATATCAAAGGGAACCGGCAGCGTCGGGTCCGCAGACTTCCAGACGTCCGAGTAACCCTTTCCTCGTAGACCAGACGCCCGGAACGCAGCGGAGTCAGAGGTCGAGAGAGGCCGGGGGTGGGGGAGGGGATGACAAGAGGGGGAAAAAAACCCTGTCGGAATAATCGCCTTCTTTTTAAAGGGGGAAGTTCACCTCGGAGTAAGCACCTCTGGATCACAAAACAGCAATACCTGCCCCCTTCCCTCCCTCCTCCTGCCTCCTCTCACTCCCCTCCCCTCCCTTCACCTCCCCTTCCCTCCCATCCCTGCTCATCCCACGCCTCCCCTCCCTTCTCCTCTCCTTCTGTCCCCTCCCCTCCATCCCTTCCTCTCCCTCACTCCCCTCCCCTTCCCTCCCTTCCCCTCCCCTTCTCTCCCATCCCTGCTCCTCCCACTCCTCCCCTCCTTCTGTCCCCTCCCCTCCATCCCTTCCTCTCCCTCACTCCCCTCCCCTCACTCCCCTCCCCTTCCCTCCCTTCCCTTCCCCTCCCCATCCATCCCCGCCACTCACTCCCCTACCCACCCCTTCCCTCCCCTCCCCACTTGTAGCAGTGTCCGGGACATAAGCCTTCCACTTCCTTGAGACTCCTGGGCAATCCAGCAGGATTAGCAATCCTAAAATCAAATGTAGGCCCAGACCAGGGTCAGGGGTGACAGGAGCCTATCTCTGTAACCTCCTCCAGCTTCCACAACCCTCCTCCGAGATCTCTGCGCTCCTCCAATTCTGGCCTCTCGCGCATCCCCCGATTTCCATCGCTCCACCATTGGCGACTGCGCCTGGGCCCCCGAGCTCTGGAATTCCCTCCCTAAACCTCTCCGCCTCTCTCTCCTCCTTTAAGACGCTCCTTAAAACCGACCTCTTTGACCCAGCTTGTGGTCGCCTGTCCCTAATATCGCCTTGGTTGAAAGTGGCTCGCTGTCGATGTTTGACAATACCCAATGAATGGTAGGATCCTAGGAAGGACAGAGGATCAGAGGGACCTTGGTGTGCATGTACATAGATCCCTGAAGGCAGCAGGACAGGTAGATAAGGTGGTTAAAAAGGCACATGGGATACTTGCCTTCATTAGCCGAGGCATAGAATATAAGAGCAGGGAGGTTATGATGGAGCTGTACAAAATGCTAGTTAGGCCACAGCTGGAATACTGTGTGCAGTTCTGGTCGCCACACTATAGGAAGGATGTGATTGCATTGGAGAGGGTGCAGAGGAGATTCACCCGGATGTTACCTGGGCTGGAGCGCTTCAGCTATGAAGAGAGACTGGACAGGCTGGGGTTGTTTTCCTTAGAGCAGAGAAGGCTGAGGGGGGAACCACAGTATTTATGTGGCTGGTCCAGTTAAGTTTCTGGTCAATGGTGACCCCCAGGATGTTGATGGTGGAGGATTCGGCGATGGTAATGCCGTTAAATGTCAAGGGGCGGTGGTTAGACTCTCGCTTGTTGGAGATAGTCATTGCCTGGCACTTATGTGGTGTGAATGTTAAGTGCCACTTATCAGCCCAAGCCTGGATGTTGTCCAGGTCTTGCTGCATGCGGGCACGGACTGCTTCATTATCTAAATATTTAGTAGAGGTGTTCAAAATTACGAGAGGTTTTGATAGAGTAAGTAAGGAGAAACTGTTTGCAGTGGCAGGAGGGTGGGTAACCAGAGGACACAGATTGAAGATAATCGGTAAAAGAACCAGAGGGGGAGATGAGGAGAATGTTTTTTACGCAGCGAGTTGTTGTGATCTGGAACGCGCTGCCTGAAAGGGCGGTGGGAGCAGATTCAATAGTAACTTTCAAAAGGGGAATTGGAGAAATACTTGAAGGGGAAAAATGTGCAGGGCTGTGGGGAAAGAGCAGGGGGGAGTGGGACTGATTGGAGAGCTCGTTCAAAGAGCCGGCACAGACAGGATGGGGTACGATAGCACAGTGGTTGTGTTACTGGACTAATAATCCAGAGGCCCGGACTAATGATGCAGAGACATGAGTTCATATCCCACCCGGGCAGCTGGGCAATTTAAATTCAGTTAATTAAATAAATCTGGAATTAAAAAGCGAGTATCAGTAATGGCGACCGTGAAACATAGGGGGAGAAATTCAGTATCGCCCGATTTGGGGCGCAATTATTGGCCGGGCGCAAAGATTAGCGCCTGGCGCTAATTATCGCCACTGACTGCAAACTTGACTTTTATCGCCCCTGGAGGTGATTGGAGCGCTAAATCAGGCGCTTCACACCTGTCTTAAGGCGCAAAGGCCGAGGAGCGAGGCGCTACCTCAGAGCGCTGGCGAAGCTCATGTAATGTCAGTCAGCAATGGAACACAGACACACTGGCACCGGCCAGTTCTTAAAGGGGAGGGTTGATCTTGCTTTCCATCCACATCCTGCTCATTGCAGCCTTGAATCTCGGCCTGGAGAGACCTGCACATCAAATGTGCTGGAAAGAACAATGGAGAGTACCAGGGAAAGAGCTCAGAGTGCAGCCCCCACAGTCTCTTCTAAATCGATACAAGGAAGGGCAAATCAAAATGAACCTGCAAAGTGCTGCTCAGTACCCAAAACTCCTTCACACAGCGTTGAATCTCTCCAGAAGTCTCTCTCTCTCTCTCTCTCAGAATGCGTGGTTCAAAAATGGCACCAACAATAAAAGGCAGGAAGCGGTCGCCTTTAAATAGCGCTCCCCCAGTCCCTTCATGACTGCAAAACGCTCCCCTCAACCTGTCGTTGCTAGCGTCAGGCGGTAAGGCAGGGGGCGCCACTCCATATCTGCTCCGGGACGATACCGGGGCGTTGCGCACTCAACTGACGTCACGATCTGCCGGCGCAGGAGATCGTGGCGGTAGTGTTTAGCGCCGCCGCAAAATGTCTAGTTAATTTCGCGAGCGGCGCAAACATCGCCGCGCCTGGGCGCTAGATGCTTTGCGCCCCATTAGCGCCCTCTTAAGGCGCTAACTGGAGGCGCAAGCAACTGAATTTTTCCCCCATAGAAACATAGAAGATAGGAGTAGGAGTAGGCCATTCGGCCCCTCGAGCCTGCTCCGCCATTCGATGAGGTCATGGCTGATCATCCAAACTCAGTACCCTGTCGCTGCCTTCTCCCCATATCCCTTGATACCTTTAGCCTTAAGAAATATATCTAACTCATTCTTGAATATACTTAATGACTTGGCCTCAACTACCTTCTGTGGTAGAGAATTCCACAGGTTCACCACTCTCTGGGTGAAGAAATTCTTCCTCATTTCTGTCCTAAATGGCTTACCCCTTATCCTTAGATTATGACCCCTGGTTCTGGACTCTCCGACCATCGGGAACATTCTTCCTGCATCTAGTTTGTCCAGTCCTTTCAGAATTTTACATGTTTCGATGAGATCCCCTCTCATTCTTCTATACTCCAGTGAGTATAAGCCCAATCGACCCAATCTCTCCTCATACGTCATTCCTGCCATCCCAGGTATCAGCCTTGTGAATCTTCGCTGAACTCCTTCCATGGCAAGAACATCCTTCCTCAGATAAGGCGACCAAAACTGCACACAGTACTCAAGGTGTGGTCTCACCAAGGCCCCTGTACAATCCGAAACTATCGGATTGTCGCAAAAAACCCATCTGGAAATCTACTGTCCTTACCCGGTCTGGCCTATATATGACTCCAGACTCACAGCAATGTGGTTGACTCTTAACTGCCCTCTGAGATGGCCCAGCGAGCCACTCATTTGTATAAGGCGGCTTCCCACCATCTTCTCGAGGGCAATTAGTGACGGGCGATAAACGCCCGCATCCTGTGATCGAATAAATTAAAAAGTTCACATTTTGTACCCTTTTATTTCACCCCTTTTACGGGATAGTCCACACATTTCCGCATTACCGAAAGCAACACCGTCATTTCAATGAGCCTGTCTCTCATCAATGGCTTTAGATTTATCGAGTTCCTTTTCCACAGGCCTGTCCAACTCCCCAACCTGACTATGCTCCCCAACTTTCCAGATCGGTGGTCTTTCTCAGGCAGGTGCTTATCTTACGGAGAATTTCACAGCCCAGAAACAGGCCGTTCGGCTCAGCTGGTGTCGCGCCAGTGTTCCTGCTCCGCGCGAGCCTCCTCCCGCCCCTTCTACATCTCACCCAGCGCGGTCGCTGCATCAGAACTGACGGATGCCTTGTGGCCCAGCAGGCCGAGGCTCAAGGTTACGGTTACTGCGATATCAAAGGGAACCGGCAGCGTCGGGTCCGCAGACTTCCAGACGTCCGACTAACCCTTTCCTTGTAGACCAGACGCCCGGAACACAGCGGAGTCAGAGGTCGAGAGAGGCCGGGGGTGGGGGAGGGGATGACAAGAGGGGGGAAAAAAACCCTGTCGGAATAACCGCCTTCTTTTTAAAGGGGGAAATTCGCCTCGGAGTAAGCACCTCTGGATCACAAAACAGCAATACCTGCCCCCTTCCCTCCCTCCTCCTGCCTCCTCTCACTCCCCTCCCCTCCCTTCACCTCCCCTTCCCTCCCATCCCTGCTCATCCCACGCCTCCCCTCCCTTCTCCTCTCCTTCTGTCCCCTCCCCTCCATCCCTTCCTCTCCCTCACTCCCCTCCCCTTCCCTCCCTTCCCCTCCCCTTCTCTCCCATCCCTGCTCCTCCCACTCCTCCCCTCCTTCTGTCCCCTCCCCTCCATCCCTTCCTCTCCCTCACTCCCCTCCCCTCACTCCCCTCCCCTTCCCTCCCTTCCCTTCCCCTCCCCACCCCTCCCATCCATCCCCGCCACTCACTCCCCTACCCACCCCTTCCCTCCCCTCCCCACTTGTAGCAGTGTCCAGGACATAAGCCTTCCACTTCCTTGAGACTCCTGGGCAACCCAGCAGGATTGGCAATCCTAAAATCAAATGTAGGCCCAGACCAGGGTCAGGGGTGACAGGAGCCTATCTCTGTAACCTCCTCCAGCTTCCACAACCCTCCTCCGAGATCTCTGCGCTCCTCCAATTCTGGCCTCTCGCGCATCCCCCGATTTCCATCGCTCCACCATTGGCGACCGCGCCAGGGCCCCGAGCTCTGGAATTCCCTCCCTAAAACTCTCCGCCTCTCTCTCCTCCTTTAAGACGCTCCTTAAAACCGACCTCTTTGACCCAGCTTGTGGTCGCCTGTCCCTAATATCGCCTTGGTTGAAATTGGCTCGCTGTCAATGTTTGACAATACGCGATGAATGGTCGGACCCTAGGAAGGACAGAGGATCAGAGGGACCTTGGTGTGCATGTACATAGGTCCCTGAAGGCAGCAGGACAGGTAGATAAGGTGGTTAAAAAGGCATATGGGATACTTGCCTTCATTAGCCGAGGCATAGAATATAAGAGCAGGGAGGTTATGATGGAGCTGTACAAAACGCTAGTTAGGCCACAGCTGGAATATTGTGTGCAGTTCTGGTCGCCACACTATAGGAAGGATGTGATTGCATTGGAGAGGGTGCCGAGGAGATTCACCAGGATGTTACCTGGGCTGGAGCGCTTCAACTATGAAGAGAGACTGGACAGGCTGGGGTTGTTTTCCTTAGAGCAGAGAAGGCTGAGTGGGGGGACCTGATTGAGGTGTACAAAATTATCAGGGGCGTAGATAGGGTAGATAGAAAGGAACTTTTCCCTTTAGTAGAGGGGGTCAATAACCAGGGGGCATAGTTTCAAGGTAAGGGGCAGGAGGTTTAGAGGGGATTTGAGGAAAAGTTTTTTCACCCAGAGGGTGGTTGGAATCTGGAACTCACTGCCTGAAAGGGTTGTGGAGGCAGGAACCCTCACAACATTCAAGAAGCATTTAGATGAGCACTTGAAACGCCATAGCATACAAGGCTAGGGACCAAGTGCTGGAAAATGGGATTAGAATAGACAGGGTTTGATGGCCGGCGCGGACACGATGGGCCGAAGGGTCTCTTTCTGTGCTGTATAACTCGATGACTGATTTACGCTCCTGTGAAGCGCCTTGGGACGATTTACTACATTAAAGGCGCTGGATAAATGTAGGTGGTTATCAGATTTATTCGAATTCGACTTCACAATTTCCCCAGGGGGGGATTTGACCTCATGAGCTCAGGGCTGTCGGTCCAGCCACATAAAGACTCGGGACAGCGTTCCCAGGAGGGGCAGCGAGGAAATAAATCGTCTGCCGTCAGACCCTTGCTCGAAAGGGGAGGGAATGGAAGAGCGATGCTGTTATATCTCGGTGGGGGGTGCATTGTAACTGGGGCCCAGTGTTCCAGCGCTCATCGCAGTGAACACTACAACATCGCCCGGCCGTTACCTAGCAACGGCCGGCCTACCAAGGCAGAAGCCTGCTGCATTGCAGTCCACCGGCAGGGAGAGAGAGGGGGGTGGGCTGGTGAGGGTGTAGGACTGACGTCATCCACTGATGATTCACTGCATTTAATTACTGCAGCTCTCGGTTTCCTAGGAACGTTCTCTTCATCATCTCCCAGGCCCACGCAGTTAGTAACAGAGGCTCCTCAACGTTAACCCTGTGGTGACTTAGAGAGGCAGTCTCGCCATCAGGGACCCCTTTTATAGAGGGAGTCTCTCCAACAGGGACCCCTTTTATAGAGGGAGACTCCCCATTAGGGACCCCTTTTATAGAGGGAGTCTCGCCATCAGGGTCCCCTTTTACAGAGGGAGTCTCTCCAACAGGGACCCCTTTTATAGAGGGAGTCTCCCCATCAGGGACCCCTTTTACAGAGGGAGTCTCCCCATCAGGGACCCTACTGTACATGCCCTGGGAGTGTTTGATGGGACAGTGTAGAGGGAGCTTTACTCTGTATCTAACCCGTGCTGTACCTGCCCTGGGAGTGTTTGATGGGGACAGTGTAGAGGGAGCTTTACTCTGTATCTAACCTGTGCTGTACCTGCCCTGGGAGTGTTTGATGGGGACAGTGTAGAGGGAGCTTTACTCTGTATCTAACCCGTGCTGTACCTGCCCTGGGAGTGTTTGATGGGACAGTGTAGAGGGAGCTTTACTGTGTATCTAACCCGTGCTGTACCTGCCCTGGGAGTGTTTGATGGGACAGTATAGAGGGAGCTTTACTCTGTATCTAACCCGTGCTGTCTTGTCGCTGGTAGAGAGAACGATTGTTTTGTACACACTCTGATTCCTTCCTATTTCTTCCTCCTCAGCTTCAGGTAATGTGATATAAGGTAAGCCTAATCCTTCTGCACGCTCCCGTCTCATTTTAGTATTTAGAGGATGATTTGGCCCTTAACGTATCTCTCCGAAACCTCTCAAGGGATGGACTAAGCCATCGAGTTCTTTGATTGCAGGAGCTGTTGTTATGTAGGTGCGTTTGGCAGCCATTTTGTACAGAGCAAGATCCCGCGAACTCGATGAAATCGATGACCAGTTAAAACTTTTTTTTTCAGTGACGTTAGTTGAGGGATAATTATCGGCCCCAGGACACCGGGGAGAGCTCCCCTCTGCTCTTCTTCCAATAGTGGCCATGGGATCTTTTACATCCACCTGAGAGGGCAGACGGGGCCTCGGTCTAGACCTTAAACTCTGGAATTCCCTCCCTAAACCTCTCCGCCTCTCTCTCCTCCTTTAAGACGCTCCTTAAAACCGACCTCTTTGACCCAGCTTTTGGTCACCTGTCCCTAATATCTCCTTATGTGGCTCGGGGTCAAAATTTGTCTGATTTACGCTCCTGTGAAGCGCCCTGGGACGTTTTACTACGTTAAAGGCAGGTTGTTGTTGTACTTGACCTGGGAATGCTCTCAACCCTACTCCCCCCATCCTCATCTCTCTCTCCACATTCCGCTTTCCCCTCTCTCTCTCTCTCTCTGTCTCCCTCTCTCTCTCTCTCTCTGTCTCTCTCTCTCTCTCTCTCTGTCTCTCTCTCTCTCTCTCTCTGTCTCTCTCTCTCTCTCTCTCTCTCTCTCTCTCTGTCTCTCTCTCTCTCTCTCCCTCTCTCTCTCTGTCTCTCTCTCTCTGTCTCTCTCTGTCTCTTTCTCTCTCTCTCTCCCTCCCTCTCTCTCTCTCTCTCCCATTCCTCCTTTCCCTCTCTCTCTCTCTGCCCCTCTCTCAGTCACCTGACGCAGCTGCTGCCAGCACTCGCAGCCTCCACCACCCAGTCTCGTGCCCTGCGCTCCCCACCTGGAGGCCCTCACCGATTGTCAACGCTCGCGGTGCAGACAGTGGCTGGCGTTCCGCTGCCCTCCCCTTATTGCCTGCCCTCTGACCCTCTGCCCTCTGACCCTCTAACCCTCTGACCCGCTGACCCTCTGCCCTCTGACCCTCTTGCCCTCTGACCCTCTGAAACTCTGATCCTCTGCCCCTCTGACCCCTGACCCCCCTGCCCTCTGCCCTCTGCCCTCTGCCCTCTGCCCTCCGCACTCGGCTTTAGGCCGCACAGTTGTGTCCGCTGTCGATGGATTTGGATCATTGCCCACACACTCGGTGTGGCTTCCCTGGCTGTGTAACCGCGCCCCGTGGGCCCTCTTCACTCCCTCTTCCTCTGCAGGTCCCTTTCTCTCATTTAACTGATTGAAATTTCTGACAATAAATTCTCCCGATTTCCCTTCCCGAAGGCCCGGGCTCCTCGCTGGGCTGCGGGGTTCCGCCGGCACTGGTCACCCGCCTCTCCCTCGCCCGAGCGCCCGTTTCTCCGAGCCCAGGCGGTGAATGGTGGCGAGCTGGTCGACCGCAGCCCGGCCCCCGATCCTGATGCCCCCCACAGACCTGCGGCTACAAGCGGGCGGGCGGGCGGGGGGAGGGAGAGGTTTGGCTCGCTCAGGTCGGGGGGCACTCCTGGAGATGAGCGGGCGTGACGTCTGATCAATGGAAACCTGGGCCCCTTCCTGCTCTGTGTGTGTGGGGCTCAGTACCGCACAGGGTGAGATCCGCTAACTCAGCACAGGCTGGAGATAAGAACGCATAGTAGAAGCAGGAGTCGGCCATTTGGCCCCTCGAGCCTGCTCTGCCATTCGTTAGGATTGACATGAATCTTGTCATTTATGTATGTAGTAACACTGGGCGGCCTGCTGGTGGCGCTGTCCAGGGAGAGTATAAATACTCGGGCACGGGCCCAGCTTGCTTAGGACATTCCTCAACAGGAACTAGTAAAGGACACAACTCGATCTCCATGTTGAAAAACAGTTGATTAAAGCTTTGTTTAACGCTTAGACCAAGTGCCTAGTAGTTTTCTTAGGTCAAAGATCATGGCTGATCTTTGACCTCAACTCCACTTTCCTGCCCGATCTCCATATCCCTTGATTCCCCGAGAGTCCAAAAATCTACTGATCTCAGCCTTGAATAGACTCAACGACTGAGCCTCCACAGCCCTCTGGGGCAGAGAATTCCAAAGATTCACCACCCTCTGAGTGAAGAAATTCCTCCTCATCTCAGTCCTAAATGGCCGACCCCTTATCCTGAGATTGTGACCCCTGGTTCTAGACTCTCCAGCCAGGGGGAAACAGCCTCTCAGCATCTACCCTGTCAATCCCTCTCAGAATCTTATATGTTTCAATGAAATCACCTCTCATTCTTCTAAACTCCAGAGAGTATCGGCCCATTCTACTCAATCTCTCCTCATAGGACAAGCCTCTCGTCCCAGGAATCAGTCTAGTGAACCTTCGTTGCACCGCCTCCAAGGCAAGTATATCCTTCCTTGGTTAAGGAGTCCAGAACTGTGCACAGTACTCCAGGTGTGGTCTCACCAAGGCCCTGTACAATTGTAGCAAGACTTCCTTACTCTTGTACTCCAACCCCCTTGCAATAAAGGCCAACATGCCATTTGCCTTCCTTATTGCTTGCTGTACCTGCATGCTAGCTTTCTGTGTTTCTTGCACGAGGACACCCAAATCTCTCTGAACACCAACATTTAATAGTTTCTCACCATTTCAACCTCACCATGTCTGTGTGTGTGTGTGTGTGTGTGTGTGTGTGGGGCTCAGTACCACACCGGCTGAGGGCAGCTAACCCAGCACAGGCCGGAAATGGAGCCTGGGCCTTGCCTGCTCAGTGTGTGTGTGTGGGGCTCAGTCCCACACCGGGTGAGAGTAGCTAACCCAGCACAGGCCGGAAATGGAGCCTGGGCCTTGCCTGCTCAGTGTGTGTGTGGGGCTCAGTACCACACCGGGTGAGAGTAGCTAACCCAGCACAGGCCGGGGATGGAGCCTGGGCCTTTCCTGCTCAGTGTGTGTGTGGTGCTCAGTACCACACCGGGTGAGAGTAGCTAAACCAGCACAGGCCGGGGATGGAGCCTGGGCCTCTCCTGCTCTGTGTGTGTGTGGGGCTCAGTACCACACTGGGTGATAGTAGCTAACCCAGCACAGGCCGGAAATGGAGATTGGGCCTTGCCTGCTCAGTGTGTGTGTGGGGCTCAGTACCACACCGGGTGAGAGTAGCCAACCCAGCACAGGCCGGGGATGGAGCCTGGGCCTTTCCTGCTCAGTGTGTGTGGGGCGCTCAGTACCACACCGGGTGGGAGTAGCTAACCCAGCACAGGCCGGAAATGGAGCCTGGGCCTTGCCTGCTCAGTGTGTGTGTGGGGCTCAGTACCACACCGGGTGAGAGTAGTTAATCCAGCACAGGCCGGGGATGGAGCCTGGGCCTTTCCTGCTCAGTGTGTGTGTGGGGCTGAGTACCACACCGGGTGAGAGTAGCTAACCCAGCACAGGCCGGGAATGGAGCCTGGGCCTTTCCTGCTCAGTGTGTGTGTGGGGCGCTCAGTACCACACCGGGTGAGAGTAGCTAACCCAGCACAGGCCGGGGATGGAGCCTGGGCCTTTCCTGCTCAGTGTGTGTGTGGGGCGCTCAGTACCACACCGGGTGCTATCCAACTGTTTCCAGAATTATCGCCCCTCTTCCATTTGGTGAAACAATTCTGTTTTCTCCTCCTTGTGGGTTGGCGGCACACTCGACAGACGAGAGCATGGGGGACGGAGGCAGTCTCCCTCCCCGGCCTCCTCGTTCGCCCCCTCTCCTCCGCCAGCCCCCTCTAACGCTCTTTCCTTTCTTTCTCTCTCTCAGATGTCTCGCCGAGCTGGACTCCCGAGCGCCCCAACAAACGGGGCCCACCTTCGACGGGCCGCGTTCGGCCAGTTCCAGAAGTGGAGTCGTCGCCAAGGCAACCAGCAGGCCGAGGCCTCCGCAAACCCCCAGGCCCTCGGGCCTGGCCCTGCTGTAACACTCCTGCTAAATTGCTTTACTCTAACGCTCCATGCCAGTCGTGTCCTCCATTGCGGTTTAATGTCTCCCATCCTCCCCCGGCGCCCCCCAGCCACGGCCGCCTGGCTAAAGGCCAATTGTACAGGCCGGAATGATCGATCGCAGGCCCCGTCCGATGAGTGGACATGTAGCTGATCTCAATCTCGGCTACAATCTGACTCAACGCCCCCCGGCTAGACAAGGAGAAAAACCTGTTGGGTGTCTGAATCGCCATATAAAAATGTAAAAAGTGTCTGTCTGTTTGTTAGTGTGGGTGAGTGTGACTCTGAGTGTGTATCTGTGAGTGTGAGTGTGAGTGTGTGTGAGTGAGTGTGAGTGTGTGTGTGTGAGTGTGTGTGTGTGTGTGTGTGTGAGTGTGTGTGAGTGTGAGTGTGTGTGTGAGAGAGTGAGTGTGTGTGTGTGTGAGTGTGTGTGTGTGTGAGAGAGTGTGTGAGTGTGTGTGTGAGAGAGTGAGTGTGTGTGTGTGTGTGTGAGTGTGTGTGAGTGTGAGTGTGTCTGAATGTGTGGGTGAGTGTGTGTCTGTGAGTGTGTGTGTGTCTGAGTGTCTGAATGTGTGGGTGAGTGTGTGTCTGTGAGTGTGTGTGTGTCTGAGTGTGTGAGTGTGTGTGTGAGAGTGTGCGTGTGAGTGTGTGTGAGTGCGAGTGTGTGCTAGTGTGTGTGAGTGAGTGTGTGAGAGTGTGAGTGTGAGTGTGTGTGAGTGCGAGTGTGTGCTAGTGTGTCAGAGAGTGTGTGTGTGTGTGTGTGAGTTTGTGTGTGTGTGAGTGTGTGTGTGAGAGAGTGAGTGTGTGTGAGTGTGTGTGTGAGTCAGTGTGTCTGAGTGTGTGTGTGTGAGTGTGCATGTGAGTGTGTGTGAGTGAGTGTGTGAGAGAGTGTGTGTGTGTGTGTGAGTGTGTGTGTGTGTGTGTGTGAGTCTGTGTGTGAGTGTGAGTGTGTCTGAGTGTGTGGGTGAGTGTGTGTGAGTCTGTGTGTGTGTGAGAGTGTGCGTGTGAGTGTGTGTGAGTGCGAGTGTGTGAGTGCGAGTGTGTGAGTGAGTGTGAGTGTGTGTGAGTGCGAGTGTGTGCTAGTGTGTCTGAGTGAGTGTGAGTGTGTGTTTGTGTGAGTGTGTGTGTGAGAGTGCGAGTGTGAGAGAGTGCGAGTGTGCGCGAGTGAGAGAGTGTGAGTGTGTGCTAGTGTGTGTGAGTGAGTGTGAGTTTATGGTTGTCAAATGAGGATTGGATTGTGCTTGGTCTGTGACGCACATCACGGTCGAATACCCGGCCAGGCACTCAACCTGAAACGCCACGCCAGAAGGGTGGCCGGTGTCGGTCAGGGGCCTGGCGATGAGCGGCCCCGATCGGAGCGCACCGCGGTGAAAATCAGCACCTTCGCAGGCGTGGGTGCTGAAATCGGTGTCACGGCTGTGTATCGGTGCAGTGAATGTCTGCACTCGCCCTTCCCCTCCATCTTTCAGCGTGTAAAGTCTGCCCTCATTGTTATTATATAGTTCCTCACTGCGTAGGCCGAGGCCGCTAGGAACGTACGCCGTGCCACGAGGGGAGCAGTGACGTAACACGTACGGCGCCGTGTATTATTCTGCCGCATGAAACCATATCCTTATCTTAAAGGCCGCAAGGTCCATTTGCTGCTAAGCGGTCACTTAGAGTTCAACTGTTGATTGGCGGATGCTTGTAAATCGTGAAGCTCCAGGTCAGAATAAAACCATCCAAAAATTACTGGCTTCTCACACTATTTAAAAAATATTTTGATACTTTGAAAGGTAACACACGCTCTGTTCCAAATATATATGCTGTATCTAACCCGTGCTGTACCTGCCCTGGGAGTGTTTGATAGGACAGTGTAGAGGGAGCTTTACTCTGTATCTAACCCGTGCTGTACCTGCCCTGGGAGTGTTTGATGGGGACAGTGTAGAGGGAGCTTTACTCTGTATCTAACCCGTGCTGTACCTGCCCTGGGAGTGTTTGATGGGGACAGTGTAGAGGGAGCTTTACTCTGTATCTAACCTGTGCTGTACCTGCCCTGGGAGTGTTTGATGGGACAGTGTAGAGGGCGCTTTACTCTGTATCTAACCCGTGCTGTACCTGCCCTGGGAGTGTTTGATGGGGACAGTGTAGAGGGAGCTTTACTCTGTATCTAACTCGTGCTGTACCTGCGCTGGGAGTGTTTGATGGGGACAGTGTAGAGGGAGCTTTACTCTGTATCTAACCCGTGCTGTTGCTGCCCTGGGAGTGTTTGATGGGGACATTGTAGAGGGAGCTTTACTCTGTATCTAACTCCGTGCTGTACCTGCCCTGGGAGTGTTTGATGGGGACAGTGTAGAGGGAGCTTTATTCTGTATCTAACCCATGCTGTACCTGCCCTGGGAGTGTTTGATGGGACAGTGTAGAAGGAGCTTTACTCTGTATCTAACCCGTGCTGTACCTGCCCTGGGAGTGTTTGATGGGACAGTGTAGAGGGAGCTTTAATCTGTATCTAACGTGTGCTGGACATGCCTTGCTACGCTATGCACTTGATAGTAGAGGTATTTCGAGCGCACCTTTCAAATGTTTCGTGATCTGTTCGAGTACATCCTCGAGAAAAGGTGTGTTTCAAGGCGAAACGGTGGCCTCGTTCTGTGCCAACATCCAACGCTGTTGGTTCATGTAATGTAGATGTGGTCTCAGCCGTGGTTCAGAGGGTCTCGTTCTCGCCTCGGAGTCAGCAGGTCGTGGGTTCGAGCCCCCACTCCAGAGACTCAAACCCAATAATCCAGGCCCGACACTCCCCTGGTGCCACTACTGAGGGAGCGCCGCACTGTCGGAGGGGCGGTACTGAGGGAGCGCCGCACTGTCGAAGGGGCGGTACTGAGGGAGCGCCGCACTGTCGGAGGGGCAGTACTGAGGGAGCGCCGCACTGTCGGAGGGGCGGTACTGAGGGAGCGCCGCACTGTCGAAGGGGCAGTACTTAGGGAGCGCCGCACTGTCGGAGGGGCGGTACTGAGGGAGCGCCGCACTGTCGGAGGGGCGGTACTGAGGGAGCGCCGCACTGTCGGAGGGGCGGTACTGAGGGAGCGCCGCACTGTTGGAGGGGCGGTACTGAGGGAGCGCCGCACTGTCGGTGTCGGAGGGGCGGTACTGACAGAGCGCCGCACTGTCGGAGGGGCGGTACTGAGGGAGCGCCGCACTGTCGGAGGGGGCAGTACTGAGGGAGTGCCGCACTGTCGGAGGGGCGGTACTGAGGGAGCGCCGCACTGTTGGAGGGGCCGTCTTTCGGGATGAGACGTTAAACCCGAGGCCCCCGTCTGCCCTCTCAGGTGGACGTAAAAGATCCCACGGCCACTATTGGAAGAAGAGCAGGGGGGGGAGTTCTCCCCGGTGTCCTGGGGCCAAAATTTATCCCTCAACCGACATCACTAAAAAACAGATGATCTGGTCATTATCACATTGCTGCTTGTGGGAGCTTGCTGTGCGCAAATTAGCTGCCGCGTTTCCTACATTCCAACAGTGACCACACTTCAAAAAAAGTCCTTCATTGGCTGTGAAGCGCTTTGGGACGTCCTGAGGTGGTGAAAGGCGCCGGAGAAATTGCGAGTCTTTCTTTTTACACTTATCTTGGCCGCCTCCTGATATGAGCAATCTGATTGGCTCCCTGGGCCTTTGGGTTTCCTTGCGGCATCCATTCCAGGTGTGGTGGACGGACAGCTGAGATCCAGGTAGAGGCCGTCATTGGCAATGCTTCCCTGTCCCCTGATGCTGTCTCCTCTCCCCACCTCCCTTTCCAAGGCATTGCCACCACCCCTCTGCTCAAAGACCCACCCTTGACCCCTCTGTCCTTGCAAACTCCCGCCCCCATCTCCAACCTCCCTTTCCTCTCCAAAGTACTTGAACGTGTTGTCGCCTCCCGAACTCCGTGCCCATCGTTCCCGCAACTCCACGTTTGAAGCCCTCCAATCAGGTTTCCGCTCCTTGCCACGGTACCGAAACCGCCTGCTGCACCAGTCGCTGAAGGTAAGCATGCAGGTGCAGCAGGCGGTTAAGAAGGCAAATGGTATGTTGGCCTTCGTAGCGAAAGGGTTCGAGTATAGGAACAAGGATGTCTTGCTGCAGTTGTACAGGGCCTTGGTGAGACCACACCTTGAGTATTGTGTGCAGTTTTGGTCGCCTTATCTGAGGAAGGATGTTCTTGCCATGGAGGGAGTGCAGCGAAGATTTACCAGACTGATACCCGGGATGGCAGGAATGACATATGAGGAGAGATTGGGTCGATTGGGCTTATACTCGCTGGAGTTTAGAAGAATGAGAGGGGATCTCATTGAAACTTATAAAATTCTAACAGGACTAGACAGACTAGATGCAGGAAGGATGTTCCCGATGGCCGGGGAGTCCAGAACCAGGGGTCACAGTCTAAGGATAAGGGGTAAGCCATTTAGGACTGAGATGAGGAGGAATTTCTTCACCCAGAGAGTGGTGAACCTGTGGAATTCTCTACCACAGAAGGCAGTAGAGGCCAAGTCATTAAATATATTCAAGAAGGAGTTAGATATGTTTCTTAAAGCTAAAGGGATCAAGGGATATGGGGAGAAAGCAGGGACAGGGTTCTGAATTTGGATGATCAGCCATGATCTCATTGAATGGCGGAGCAGGCTCGAGGGGCCGAATGGCCTACTCCTGCTCCTATCTTCTATGTTTCTATGTTTCTATGTTTCTAAAGTCACAAATGACATCCTATGTGACCGTGGTACAGCTATCCCTCCTTGTCCTTCTTGACTTGTCTGCAGCCTTTGACATGGTTGACCACTCCATCGCCTCTCCACCGTCGTCCGGCTGGGCGGGACAGCACTCGCCTGGTTCCATTCTTATCTATCTAATCGTAGCCAGAGAATCACCAGCAACGGCTTCTCTTCCCGCTCCCACATCGTTACCTCTGGTGTCCCCCAAGGATCTATCCTTGGCCCCCTCCTATTTCTCATCTCTTGCTGCCCCTTGATGACATCATCCGAAAACCCAGCGTCAGTTTCCACATGTACGCTGACAACACTCAGCTCTACCTCACCACCACTTCTCTCGACCCCTCCACGGTCTCTAAATTGTCCGACTGCTTGTCCGACATCCAGTTCTGGATGAGCAGAAATTTTCTCCAATTAAATATTGGGAAAACCGAAGTAATTGTTTCCGGTCCCCGCCACAAACTCCGTTCCCTAGCCACTGACTCTATCCCTCTCCCGAACATCTGTCTGAGGCTGAACCACACTGTTCGCAACCTTGGCGTCATATTTGACCCTGAAATGAGCTTCCGACCACATATCCGCAGCATAATAAAGACCGCCTACTTCCACCTCCGTAACATCGCCCAACTCCGCCCCTGCCTCAGCTCATCTGCTGCTGAAACCCTCATCCATGTTTATGTCACCTTCAGTCTCGTCGCACTCACCCATCACCCGCCCCCCCCCCCCCCCCACCCCCACCCGCGCTCGCTGACCTACATTGGCTCCCAAACCCCCAATTCCCATCCTGGTGTTCAAATCCCTCCGCGGCCTCCTCGCCCCCCCGCTCCCTCTCTCTGTAACCTCCTCCAGCCCTACAACCCTCCCAGATCTCTGCGCTCCTCTAATTCTGGCCTCTTGAGCAACCCTCGATTTCCATCGCTCCACCATTGGCGACCGCGCCGGGGCCCTGAGCTCTGGAATTCCCTCCCTAAACCTCTCCGCCTCATTCAGACACTCCTTAAAACCGACCTCTTTGACCAAGCTTTTGGTCGCCTGTCCCTAATATCTCCTTGTGTGGCTCGGGGTCAAATTTTGTCTGATTTACGCTCCTGTGAAGCGCCCTGGGACGTTTTACTACGTTAATGGCGCATGTTAGGAGTGGAACGCGCTGGAACCCTGGTGTTCTGTCATTTGAACGGGAGAGTTACTGGCCTCGGACTGCCGTGACTTTGCGGAACGCAAACGAACGGAATCGATGGAAAGAAATGGCGAATGTCGTCAGGTTGATTGATCAAGGAAAGGGGAGGTCACAGCCACGTCTGATGGCCCCGAGGGGAGGGTCAGAGGTGAGCAATAGGGAGCGGGAACCTGGGGGCTGATTCCTCCACCCACACCTCCCAGACTGGAGGCCACCGAGGCCAGTTTTCTGCTGGGAAGAGCGAACGCAGCACAGGCCGGGGATGAGGCCTGGGCATTCCTGATCCATGAGGCTCAGTTGGTGGGGGAGGGGGCAGGAGAACATTTCTGCTGGAAGAAGGCCTCCTTCAGCCCAGTAGGCCTGGCTGGATTCAACCCCCTCGAGCCTGTTACATTAGGAACAGGAGGAGGCCATTCAGCCCCTCGAGCCTGTTACATAGGAACAGGAGGAGGCCGTTCAGCCCCTCGAGCCTGTTACATTAGGAACAGGAGGAGGCCGTTCAGCCCCCTCGAGCCTGTTACATTAGGAACAGGAGGAGGCCATTCAGCCCCCTCGAGCCTGTTACATTAGGAACAGGAGGAGGACATTCAGCCCCTCGAGCCTGTTACATTAGGAACAGGAGGAGGCCGTTCAGCCCCCTCGAGCCTGTTACATGAGGAACAGGAGGAGGCCATTCAGCCCCCTCGAGCCTGTTACATTAGGAACAGGAGGAGGACATTCAGCCCCTCGAGCCTGTTACATTAGGAACAGGAGGAGGCCATTCAGCCCTCGAGCCTGTTACATTAGGAACAGGAGGAGGCCATTCAGCCCCTCGAGCCTGTTACATTAGGAACAGGAGGAGGCTGTTCAGCCCCTCGAGCCTGTTACATTAGGAACAGGAGGAGGCCGTTCAGTCCCCTCGAGCCTGTTACATTAGGAACAGGAGGAGGCCGTTCAGCCCCTCGAGCCTGTTACATTAGGAACAGGAGGAGGCCATTCAGCCCCTCGAGCCTGTTACATTAGGAACAGGAGGAGGCCGTTCAGTCCCCTCGAGCCTGTTACATTAGGAACAGGAGGAGGCCATTCAGCCCCTCGAGCCTGTTACATTAGGAACAGGAGGAGGCCATTCAGCCCCTCGAGCCTGTTACATTAGGAACAGGAGGAGGCCGTTCAGCCCCTCGAGCCTGCTCCGTGATTCAATCAGATCACGGCTGATCTGTATCTTAACTCCATTTACCTGCCTTAGTTCCGTAACCCTCGATACCCTCCCCCAACAAAAGTCCATCAATCTCAGTTTTGAAAGCTCCAATTGACCCCCAGCCTCGACAGCTTTTTGGGGGAGAGAGTTCCAGATTTCCACCAGCCTTTGTGTGAAGAAGTGCTTCCTGACATCACCCCTGAACGGCCTGGCTCTAATTTGAAGGTTCTGCCCCCTTGTTCTGGACTCCCCCCACCAGAGGAAATAGTTTCTCTCTCGATCGACCCGATCGAATCCTTTAATCATCTCAAACACCTCGATCAGATCACCCCTTAATCTTCTACACTCGAGGGCACATGTTTCTGCAACCTGTCCTCGGAATCGAACCCTGTTAACGCCCGGTACCATTCTTGGTAGATCTTTGAACCTTTTGTCCACAGTTCCCCCTGCCCCCACCCCCTTTGCAAGTGAGAGGGAAAGAAGGAGTGCAATTTAAATGATGCCAAGTGGGAATACACCAGCACACTTTATTTATACCAAACATCACTATACACAGATGGCGTGAGCACGACGGGCTATTCGACTGAGAGGCTCTTCGGTCGAATGCAAGGTTCACAGGACAGAGAAGAGCTGGAAACACAGAATCAGTTAAATTTCGCCTCAATCAACAATTTGCAAATTTGGGAACATTTCCCCAACCCGCCCCCCCACCCCCCATGATTTGTGTTTTAATGATATATTATTATTTTTGGGATTGTTATTAAGGTTTAATCCAGCGGGAACTCGACGACCCTCTCCGCCAGCTCTGCCCCCCCCCCCCCCACCCCACTAGTAACCGGCGTAGCGCCTGCTCCGAACGGGCGTGCCCGCGTCTTGGAACTGCCCGTCTATTCTCTTCATCCGCTGTAGGCCGCCGGCCAGTTGGGCCTCCTTGGGACTTTGGGCTGGAAATTTGTCCTCCTCCTCCTCCCCTTCCTCGTCCACGGTCCCGCCGCCCAGGCGCTTGACCCGGAGCAGGTTGGCCTGGCCCGCCACCCCCTCGTCCAGTGCCCGCCTGGCCCGCCTAGCGCCCGCCGCGTACTTGGCCTGACCGCTAGGCAGCGTCTCGGCCAGGGAGAGCAGCTCGCGCTTGACCAGCCTGGGCGGCCGGGCGTAGTCGCCGTTGGCATCCATGTTGGCCAAGATGCGGCCCATCAGGTAGCGCATGACCTGCTCCTCCACCTCCTTGCCTCCGTCTAGGGGCTCCTCCAGGTCCGGGCGGGCGGGCATGTTGTACACCAGGTCCCTGTTGCCGTAGCGCGCCAGCTCGGGCAGCTTCCGGGAGTTGCCCGCCCCGGCCCGCATGGGCGCCAGCTCGTCGTAGTCGAGGTAGCCGTTGCGCAGGTCGGCCTCGGTCACCTCGGCCGGGTAGGCCTCAGGCTGGCCCAGCTCGTTCCAGGCGCGCAGGAGGTTGGTCAGGTAGGCGGCCTCCTGGTCTCGGCGTCGGCCGTCCTCCACCAGCTGCTGCAGGGCCTGGCCCAGCCGCTCGTCGGCCTCCTGCCCACCTCCGCCGGCCGGCTTCTCGGCCCGGCCCAGCACCAGCCCCAGCCGGTCCATCTGCTCCCGCTCCCTGGCGCTCAGGCCCAGCCTGGCCAGCGCCGCCTCGCTCGCCAGCTGCGGGTAGTAAGCCTCGTTGCGGCCCGGCTCGGCCGGAGGGTAGGCGAACATCTCTCCCTCGTAGGGTAGCGCGTCCCGCCGGAACCTGGCCACGGCCCCCGGCTCCTCGTGGCTCTGGACCCTCGACACGGCGGCCAGTGGCTGGAGGAGAGAGAGCGGAGAGTGTTAGAGTGCGGCCGTAGCCCCCCTTCAATGGGGGAGGAGGAGAAGGTGGAATGAGGAGGAGAAGTCATGTCATTGAAGAAGGAAATGGGAAGGAAGGAATTGGATGGAAGGTAGGAAATAAGAATATAAGAATTAAGAGCATTCGCCCCCTCGAGCCTGCTCCGCCATTCAATAAGATCATGGCTGATCTTCGACCTCAACTCCACTTTCCTGCCCGATCTCCATATCCCTCGATTCCCCTAGAGTCCAAAAATCTCTCGATCTCAGCCTTGAATATACTCAACGACTGAGCCTCCACAGCCCTCTGGGGTAGAGAATTCCAAAGATTCACCGCCCTCTGAGTGAAGAAATTCCTCCTCATCTCAGTCCTAAATGGCCGACCCCTTATCCTGAGACTGTGACCCCTGGTTCTAGACTCTCCAGCCAGGGGGAAACAGGCTCTCAGCATCTACCCTGTCAATCCCCCCTCAGAATCTTATATGTTTCAATGAGATCACCTCTCATTCTTCTGAACTCCAGAGAGTATCGGCCCATTCTACTCAATCTCTCCTCATAGGACAGCCCTCTCATCCCAGGAATCAGTCTGGTGAACCTTCGTTGCACCGCCTCCAAGGCAAGTATATCCTTCCTTAGATAAGGAGACCAAAACTGTGCACAGTACTCCAGGTGTGGTCTCACCAAGGCCCTGTACAATTGTAGCAAGACTTCCTTACTCTTGTACTCCAAGCCTCCAGGAATTGGATAGGTGAAGGAAGGAAGGGATTGGATGGAAGGTGTCAGACCACCTCGATAGCTGTTATATGGTTG
>JASTWF010000173.1:239303-241803 GCA_030390025.1 Squalus acanthias
GATCTTTTACATCCACTGAGAGGTCAGACGGGGGGGTAGGCCCTCTGGTTTAACATCTCATCCCGAAAGACCGCGAGGCTGTATAGATGTGGGGCGGGTGTCTTGATAACAAACAGATCTGCCCAGTGGTGAGTGATCAGCCTCCAAGCAGACTAAAAGACCCGGGCTGCAGTATGTAAAGGGCTGCAGTATGTAAAGGGCTGCAGTATGTAAAGGGCTGCAGCAGACTAGGGGTTAAATCCGCAAAGCGGCAGCTTGCAATGGTTTGCACTGTCTCCGGTCGCCAGGCAACCAGCTCGGAACAGACGGGCAGGATATCAATCGGTCGGCAAACACATTAAAGGGACAATGTCGCCTGGCACGGTGAGATGCCCCAAGCTGGTTGGAAACCAGAGTAACCGTGGCAACAGAGTCAGTGATTCAATGATCTCATTGCAACTTAGATGTGGCACTCAGTCAGCAGGTCTCCCTCGCTCTCGCTTCTGAGTCAGAAGATCGTGGTTTCCAGCCCCCACTCCAGAGACTCGAGCCCCGTAATCCAGGCCCGACACTCCCCCAGTGCCAGTACTGAGGGAGCGCCGCACTGTCGGAGGGGCGGTACTGAGGGAGCGCCGCACTGTCGGAGGGGCGGTACTGAAGGAGCGCCGCACTGTCGGAGGGGCGGTACTTTTTTGAAGTGTGGTCACTGTTGTAATGTAGGAACACGGCAACCAATTTGCGCACAGCAAGCTCCCACAAACAGCAATGTGATAATGACCCAGATCATCTGTTTTTTAGTGATGTTGGTGGAGAGATAAATATTGGGCCCCAGGACACCAGGGAGAACTACCCCCCCCTGCTCTTCTTCCAATAGTGGTTGTGGGATCTTTTACGTCCACCTGAGAGGGCAGACGGGGCCTCGGATTTAACGTCTCATCCTGAAAGACGGCACCTCCGACAGTGCGGCGCTCCCTCAGTACCGCCCCTCCGACAGTGCGGCGCTCCCTCAGTACCGCCCCTCCGACAGTGCGGCGCTCCCTCAGTACCGCCCCTCCGACAGTGCGGCGCTCCCTCAGTACTGCTCCTCCGACAGTGCGGCGCTCCCTCAGTACTGCCCCCGGGGGAGTGTCGGGCCTGGATTGTGGGGCTCGAGTCTCTGGAGTGGGGCTCGAGCCCACGACTAACTCAGACGTGACTGAGCCTCGGCCAACACACTACGTTCCAAATCGGGAAATCTGACATGTGCTCATGTATCTGACATTTGTGCGTCACCTGAAGTGTGACAGCGGAAGAGTGACACACTCCAAGTGTTGTTATTTGTCGATGTGAGCTCGTCGGATGGTCTTGTTCGTGTTCGGAATTTTGGTCGTACAGGGTTGTTTAAAGAAAAAATTAATGATATATCTGATTCTGGAAAGGTGACGTTAAATGTGTAAGTGATTTGATTTGAGAGGGAACAATGTTCGAGATTATCCCTGCCCATCCACCACCTTAAACATTCGCTCCCTCCACCACCGGCGCACCGTGGCTGCAGTGTGCACCATCTACAAGATGCACTGCAGCAACTCGCCAAGGCTTCTTCGGCAGCACCTCCCAAACCCGCCACCTCTTCCACCTGGAAGGACAAGGGCAGCAGGCGCATGGGAACACCACCACCTCCAAGATCCCCTCCAAGTCACACACCATCCCGACTTGGAAATATATCGGCTGTTACTTCATCGTCGCTGGGTCCAAATCCTGGAACTCCCTCCCTAACAGCGCTGTGGGAGCACCCTCACCACACGGACTGCAGCGGTTCAAGAAGGCAGCTCACCACCACCTTCTCAAGGGCGATAAGGGGATGGGCAATAAATGCTGGCCTTGCCAGCGATACCCACATCCCGAAAAAGCCCCGCTTTGGTCTGAGTTTGGCTCGAGGGAGTAAGGTCGGAGAATGGGGCTGCCCTTGGCATGCTCAGAGCAGCTAGTGTAAAAGAGACACAGGCAAGGTCTAGGGCACTCCCAGCCTGTCGGGTTAAGGTTGTGCTGTGCAACAGGGTGCCCCCGGTGGCTCCGTCAGTACATGCGCCGTCTGGGATGAACACAAAGGGCACGGGGCGCATTCGCCCGGTCTGTGCTGACCCGCGCCGAGCTTGGCTGGCTGCCAGGGGAAATTTGGGGGGGAGGGCTACGATTGCCCTTCCCGTCCCTGGGGTGGCGTGATGGTGGGGGAGTGGGGGCGGAACTGCCCGGGGTCCTTGCTCCTAATTACCATCCAGGCTACAAAGCGTGTGTGCGTGGAAATCAGGGCAAGGACAGCATTGAGCCCGGCTGTGACGCACCCCATGGCCGAATATCTTTCAGACAATTGGGCACTTGGAAGGGGAACTATTGGTGGCTGTGGAACCGTATCCGTACTAGTTAATAGATTTAGCAAGAGTGAAGCCCCTGACCTATTCAGAAGAGGTAATTAAAGTACTAATGAGCAACATCAGAATCTGAATTAAGAATTTGTTTGAAGGACAAGAAATGTCAGGAGGGT